>JAJOOS010029788.1:0-11685 GCA_029582725.1 Solanum chiquidenum
GGACAACCCCAAATCAAATAAAATTACCTGTTTTTCCTAAAAGTAACCCAACACCCAATCTAACTCATGCCTGACTCATTTAACTAACTTAACCCAAACAAATTAACTCCAAAGAGACATCCTTCTTCCTTCTATTTTCCGATTTTACCACCAGTAGTGAATGGAGCTCAACTACTTTTTGACTCTAGTGAATGAAGAAGGAAGTGTTTCTCTATTACTTGTGTTGAAATGGAGGATATTGCTTGGCCGTTTTTCAGTTCATCGCTTATAATTTCTGCATTCACCTCTATTTTTCAGTTCTTCTTCATGTGGGTTAGCCGAACTCGAACTTGGAGTCAAAATATTGAAAGTCACACATGCATCTGTTTCGAATGGGTACTATTTTAATCTATATTTGTTGTTGATATTTTTCCAATTTGTGGTTATCCGTTGATTTGGAGAGCAACAATTTGAAAGAGAAGGCAGTCCGTCATCAAAGCTCAAATTCAAAGAATAAAATAATCGCAAATGTGCTTCCTTTCGAGTAAATATTATATCAAATAATTGAAAACTACGTGGACAGTTTATATCTGAAATTTTGGATAGTTTGACGAAGGATTCCATATTTTCTTTGGGTGAATTTGAGGACGGGGAAGAAGAATAATGTTGAATTTCATAGAAAGAGAAGAAGGAGAAGAAGAAATAGAGCATTTCATAAACAAACTTTCAAGATTAAACAAAAAGCACAACGTACAGTTATATATAAAGGCCGGGGAAGAAACTGGTTTCAGATTCAATAAAATAGTTTAAAATTGGGTGGGGTTAAAAGAGGGAATTTAATAAATTGATAATTTTTAGAAAAATGTAATTTGGATCAATTTGAGGGAAATCATCCAATTGGGGGTGGGGGTATTCAATAAGTTTGTAGACGACGGGGTTATAAAAGGGTGGATAGTATGACGGAGGGTAAAACTAGTTATTTAAGTAAAGTTGAGGGGTATTTTGACCCTTTTTTTCTTAAATATATCTCTTGTTATACTTTCGGTTCAAATATATCCCATTTGTTATACTTTCATTACAAATATACCCCTCTTGTTATACTTTCGGTCCAGATATATTTCGGTTATTATACTTTCGATTCAAATATACGCTTCTCATTATACTTTAGTATAAATTTACCCTTTATTTTGACGAAAGGACACATAACATGTTCAGAATCAAATAACTCAACTTCAATTTTAAATACCCAATTCATTTTGCAAATTCAATCCATACCCAACCTGAACGGAACCCTTTTACTTCATTTTTTCGCTCTTCTTCTTTTCTATTTTGTCCAACCTCTATAGAGAAAATCGTCTTCTTTCTTTCTCCGATCTACAAGGTTTTGTGACTACATATTGGAAGACAAAAATGTTACAATATAAATGTCTAAGAAATTTTATTTTATTATTTTTTAAAAGAAAATTCATTACTGTCACTAACCAAATTGTTGGATCACGCGGATACCTATTTTATTTTAACTAGATAGACAAATCCTTACCACCATTTCTGTTTAATAGGAACCTTGAAAAGAATTATGTCTAAGCCAACAAAGTAAAACAAAAGTAAGAAAATTCATTCATTTTTAAATCATTTAACAATTTGCAAGGACCTAGTCTAGATAGATACACGATCTTTTAACAAAGTATAGATAGCAAATATATTTATTTTTAAAAAAAAATACCGACACAACTTCCACTTGAGGACGGAGTAAGAAGAAGTTGTTAATGAGTGACCACCGTCCGCCGCTTCAAACAATCTAAAACAAACCTACGGTAAAAATAGTATCAGCACACCGCACAAACTGGAAGGCATCATAGGACGGCCTGATTTAGATCCATGTAACACATCACAAAATCAATAGAAACAACATATTATAGAACAACTAATTATTCTCTATATCACATATTACCTGCATGTCTTAGTCCTCCACGGAAGATTAGAAATACATTACACATTTCTTAACTTGCACATTAGTTTTATAGTTTATATCATTCTCTACTATGTGTAGTTAAAAATAAGTTATCACATATACCATAATCAAATATCATTATTGGTATTATTCCACACCACTCATTAATATTACTCCACACCACTTCTTTCTCGGCTTACTGTTAGCTAAATTATCAACTTACTCATCTTAATCTTACCTATTTACGATGGATATTCTACGCATACCCCAATTTCAACCCAACACTACCATACCACTCATAGTTACTTACAATGACAAGAATACAACAACCCATGAGTCAATTTAGTTATAGCATGATCGTTATCACAAAGTATTTTATTTTCAAAATTCAAAACCAACTCAAACCCTATTCCATTCCCTTCCCTCTTATTATTCTGATTTGCACAATGCTCCTATAGCGGCTGGAAAGCCGCTACAGTGGCACCACTACAGAGGGTTATGGCACTATAGCACAGTCCAGAGAAGTGGGTGGGTAGGAAATTTTGTTGTGGTTTTCGTAAGTTTGCAGTTCTTATTTCGCTAATCTTGGGTATGCATGATGTGGTAGCATCGTGTCACTTGTGTAGGCTGAGTGCATTCTTGACATGTCAAATCATGCATGCAGTGAACCTTTATAACTGGTCTATCTTCCTTCCACCCAAGTAGTTATTTAGGAACGAACGATGGGTAAATTGGTATTTATTTTAATGACTCGATATGTCGTTACTAAAGGGCATCTTGTGTTGTATTCCAAAAGTCTGGAAGTGTGGTGCAAACTTTTTTACATTTGAGCACACACCGATTTTTGCCCAAATTGATTTTGAGCTAGGCTAACGTTAGTTCCGCTATGGCGGAGCCGCTATAGAAGTCTGATAGGCGCTAAAACAGGATGACAAATATTCTACAACTTAATTAATGTGTCTTCTTTTATTTTCCTCCCACTTTTAAAAGAAGAAAATAGATGAGTGTTGCTCCAAAACCCTCCAAAGGCACCCGAGGCAAGGAAGTAATGAGAGTGGAGAATTACCATGCAAGGAAGGTGGAAAAGAAACCTAAGGAACTCTGGTGCTTGTTCATCATGATTTACTCTCACAGAGTCAGAAGTTCATGGCAAGGTTCACCAATACTGTTTGGCTCTTAGGTAGGATAGGTTTCTTAATTTGAGTAGTTAAAAACCATTTTTACTACATTATATCTTATATATGTTTGTAGATTGCATGCATAGGCCTTCATGCACGGAGTCTGGATGGTTATAAGTTGTTGTTAGGTTGTTAAAGCGGGAGACGTGATAATGAATATAGGTGATTTTCTAGTTCTTGTTTAGCCTTGAGTTTCCTTGTTAGGATGGTGGTGTTTTCCTATAGATATATGTATGCATATCTACTACTTGTTGTATCACTTGTGTATGCATATGCGGAAACTATATAAAGGAATTGAATATGTAAGGATAACATGTTGATAATTCCATACAATGAATTGGTTATGTGACTTGTGTTTTCAAGTGTTATTGTTTATGATGCTTGTGATTGTGCATGATTGTTTGTGTTTGATGATTGGCTCGGGTACCACGCCTGGTACATGATATCTCCACAGTTGGCTTGAATACCATGCTTTATATATACTAACGGTTGGCTCATATACCACACTTGATACAGAGATATCCATATATGGTTGCCTCGGATACCACACCAGTATATTAACTACGGATAACAGTTTGAATTTGAGTTCCATGAAAGAATCAAGTATGTGTTCATGGTTCCATGAGTGAACCTGGTTTTCTTCTTCATAATGCAGTTGTTGCACGTTGGATCCTTGAGTGATCCGTGTTACTTGAAAGGTGAGTTGATATCAGGTATGACTTGTATGTGATCATGTGGGACATAGCTCATATTACTATGAGTCAGGGAAAGGACTGGGAGTTCAGGCTATGTGTCACTTGTGATGGTTGAGGTATGTTATTTTTTTATTGACAACTCAGTTCTTAGGAATTTATTATCGCATAATTATTTCAAAGATTGAGTTGAGTTTATGGGGACTCAATTCTTAGTTATTTTAAACTATTTTTCTTTTTTATCATGATAAACGTAATTTTATAAATGGTGTTGGGTGTAGTTTGATAGATGAGTTGGTCTAAGGCGCCAATTTCATGTACTGTTCCAAAAGGGTCATGGAGTTAACATGTGGAATTGAGAGGGGAGAGCAGGTGGGTTGGTTTGGCATTATGTTGGCCTGGTATTCGTGAGTATTAATGTGGTAAAAGGGTTAGGCTATGGTTTGACATTATGATGGCCTGATATTTGTGAATATTGATGTGGTAAAAGTGTTAGGCTATGATTTGACACTTGATTGGCGTAACAGAGACGCATGTGATAAAGGTGCACTAGTTATGGCCTTATACCCAGGAGGGTTAGAGTATTTTGTTAGAGACTTGGGGTGGTGTAACCTTCATTTTGCATATTTTCTTCTGATTATCTATATTATATTATGTGGCAGGTTTGGGTCAACTAATAATGTCTACCAGTACATGTTGTTTGTACTGATACTATTCTTGCTATGCCACTTGTCATAGTCTAGTTGCAGTAATTCAGTGATGTCTCATAATTGAAGACGATGATAATCTTCAATAGCTTATATTCCTCTTTCTTCATGGTGATAGTTGTGTCTTATTTACTTGTATAAGTTGTACTCCTTAGTAGCTCTTGTAATTGTTTAGACTAGTTCCTTGGGAAGTGTTTTCAGTCTGTTGTAAAAAGGGTTGTATTTAAAGTTTGATGTTTTATGAAATTTTAAGGTGTTAAAGAGCTTTTGTACTAATTCATTTATTTTATGTATGTTTTAATTCAAAATGAATGATAAGGGTTCTCTTATCTAAGTGTTAGAGTCGGTACCTACATTTACTTGATGGGTTGGCTCATGACAACTTGGTATCAAAGCTTAGATTATCAACCTCCCAGTACAAGAGCAAATGTTGAATAGAGTCCTAAGATTTGGTGTGTTAACGTCCACATTACACTTCACATTCAAATATTATCTTCTTCTTATTTTCAAAAATTGTCATCACCATAAAATTTCAAATTAAAGATTAAAAAAGATGTCACTCCAGAAAGAACGCATAATTAAGTATATATATATATGTGTGTGTTATGATAAATTTAAATAATATTTCGAGCAATACCCATTATGGCTAGAAAGAGTTTTCTTTATAGAAATTGACCTTGTGTAACCATCCCTAACAATTACTCCAATTGTTTACTAAATAACTTTTACTTTTATTTTTATTTTTGACATATTAAGAGAGATTAATAAAATCTTCATATTTACCATTTGCTAGGGGTGTGCATCGGTCGGTTCGGTTTTAGATATTATCGATTCGATTTATTGATTTTAAATTTTTAAATACGCTAAACCAATAACAAACCATTAAGATATTCGTTATCGGTTTTTGGTCATTAATGGTTTGATTTTCGGTTTACACAATAAGAAAATGCTCATAAAATAAATATATGATTTCTCACTTGTCTAACAATTTGGCACGATATAGTGAGACAAGCAAATTAGTTGTAAATGCTTTGATATGATGAAACAAGAAATATAATGAGAAATTGCATCAATAAGAGTAGATGCAGTACGAAGGCTACAATAACATGTTACAACCAAAACATAATATATGAATTTTTTTATGTGAAGTAGAAGTACTATGAGGTGTGAAGTGTGTAGACCGTAGTATAGAATACTGATACAGTGTCTAGTTATGTTAAATTATTAATATTTAATATTGATAAAGGGTATAGTAGTAACTTACTATCGTCTTAATGGGTTATCGGTTTACCCAATGACCCAATACTAAAAAACGATACCAAACCAATAACCCAATACTTTTTTTTTATAAAACCATTAAAAACTCGTTAACCCAATAATTCAATAGCAATGACCCAATGACATTTTTTTTGGTTCACTTTATTGGTCAGTTCAATTTTTGCACAGCACTACCCTTTGCTTACACTACATATCAATTAATATATATATATATATATATATATATTCAATTTTAAAAAATCATAACTTGAATGTCAAATTACTGTAATATTCCTAAGTAAAAACACTCAATTTAGCATATCTTCTAATATTTTGAATTTATTTATTTATATTATATTAAAAGCAAACATTTTTCACATTGAAGGATGATAACTTTTCCAAAGAGTTGTGACTTTTCTGATGAGTTGTGACTTTTTCGAAGAGTTAATGATTTTTTTGATAAGGCATAATAAATACATGTTCATGCTACCCTTTATAGACTATAAATACATAAATATCCTCTCATATTTAAACATCATCTTATATAACTGATTTGTTAGTTAGTATGCTAATGTACTATAGATTACTATCTAATTACAATTTTGATACCTTACGAAGTGTCTTGTAATTCAAAGTACTCACTAATATTTGAGATGATATAAATGTGCAATTCACGTTCGTAGAAACTAGTTATATTAAAACCATGAAAATCCTTAGAAATGTTGATTGAACTTTTTTCCCTTCATTTAAAGATCCTACCATCGACAAAATTGACGTTTACTATTTTTCTCAAAATAATTATCATTTTAATTATAATCCTATGACAAATTTAAAATTAATAAAAGAGAAAGCACATACCCCCAAACTTTGCAGCACAATTTACTTTAACATTTAAACTACACGGACGTTTAAATACCCCCTTAACATCTTTGAAGTGAATTAAATACAATCTTGAGAGTAGAATACCACTCTCACCTGCCACATCATAGCCATGTAAGCACCACCTGGCTTCTTTTTTTCTGACCATTTTCAGCCTTCAATAGTTGTTTTCTTCTTCAACATTCATCATTTTTTTATAAAAAAAGTAGCATACTTACTTTATCTTTTTCGTACCCTCTCCCTCTCCCACAAATCTGCCCCTCAGAGAATGATATTTTTTGAAAGTTATTTTTTTCTTAACAACTCAAATGAAAAATGAAGGTTGTATAAGAAAGTTGATAGACCCATGTTTTTGCATCACAACTAATAGAAATCAAAATGGGTCACTTAAAATTCAAGAAAGTTTACATTCAATAATATGATTTAGGTGTTGGGTTTTATGGATTAATCAAGGGCTGGTGAGGTGAGGGATGAAGATGAAGGAAAAATGACTAATATAGAAGAAGAAAGCTGTAAGGAGTGCTTTAATGAGGAAGAAGACATTTGGGGAAGACAACAAAATAAAAAGAGAACAAAAAGATTAATTTTTTTTTTAAAATCGAAGCCACAAATTTCATTTACTTCTAAACAAGAAATTTCACATTTTTTTAAAATTTAACTTATAATTTTTTTTTAAAAAACTATTAGTTATATATTGGCCAATAAAAAATGCCATGTGTATAATTTTACAATGCAGTTTTTTTTTTATTATTTCACGCGCTTTTAGGAGAGAGAGTACACTCACTTTGCCACATCATCTCTTACGGTTAATCACTTCAAAATTGTTAAGGGGGTATTTAAACGTCCGTATAGTTAAAGTACTAAAGTAAGTTTTGTTGCCAAGTTCAGAGAGGATTTGATGTATTTACTGTTAATTAAAGTTACAATTATTAAATCTCTACTTACTTATAAGACATAAAACTTTTAATATTTTAAAAAAATTATATTAATTAACATTCGATTAATTTTATGTTTTCTCATTTAAAATATATAGAAAGTAACTTTAGATTAATTGAATTTTCGCCAATATAATTTCTAACTTTGGTATTAATACACGATTTTTTTAATCTTTTGTCCATATCTAATTTTTGAATTGAAATTCAAATAAATAAAGTAACTCTTAATTAATAATTGTTATAAAATCAAGCTCAAAACAATATAAGTACGAAGAGAAGAAGGCAATAAATGTAGTTGAAGATGTGAACTTTTCTTCTTATTCAATTGTGTCATACAAATAATGAATGATATCTCTATTTATAGTATTGATATATCACCCCAAAGGTCATCATGTTAAATGCCCAAACAAGTAGTACATAGTTATCCACAATGGATCATATCACCTTGAAAATATACATACATAGATTCAAGTAATTCATGAATAAAAATGGACAATCCACTTAGTTCAATGAATTTATAACACTTCCCCTTGGATGTCCATAAATAATGTGTCTCGTTAAACCTTACTAGAAAAAACATGTGGGGAAAAATTCTAGTGAAGGAAAAAGAGTACACATATCTTTTGATACACATTTTTTGTTGCCTCGTAAAAAACCTTGCCACAAATATCCAGTGGGACAAAACCCCGATCAAGAAAAAAAAGAGTACAACGCGTATTACACTCCCCCTATTAAAACATCACATAATTTCTTGTGATGATATAATCCAATCTTATATACCAGCTTCTTAAATATTGATATTGACAGTGTCTTTGTGATCAAATCATATTCACAAAGATGTTGCATCATTGAACTTATCCTGATATATCATTTTCTTATTTTATGGATATGATGAGGCTTTGAGCTTAGCCGAATACATTCTTAAAAATCCTCTATTTGTGGTCTTGTTGTTGCAAGTAAATTGCTCATGAAAGAGCTTTCATTGAATTGATAATTTATCAATGATACATCCAATATTTAAATACTAAGATAGGAGAAGGATTTAGAGTCCTAATAGAATTAAAAGAGTACTTAACTCTATCTACAATAACTATATACAAATATTTAAAATTTGTCCATCCTTATCTAGGATTAGTAGATATTCTAACATCCCCCCGCAAGTGAAACTATGATGTTGTAATAGTGAGCTTGTCTCGAAGGAACTAAAACCGTCGGGCTGGTAGACTTTTAGTTAAGGTATCAACTACTTGATCTCTTGAGCTTATGTAACAGATCCTTAGAGGAAACTTTCTCTCTGACAAAATGGAAATCCAACTCAATATGCTTCGTACGAGCATGAAAGATTGGATTGGCAGTAAGATAAGTAGCAGATAAGCTGTCACACAAGAGCTTAGGAGGTTTAGGCAAAGGAACATGTAATTTTTGTAAAAGATATTGTAACCATGTAATCTCAGCCGTAGCAGCAGCTAAGCCTCGGTATTCAGATTCAGTTTTAGATTGTGAAACAACTCTTGCTTCTTGGAACACCACGATACCAGATTAGGCCCTAGGAAAATACAATAATCATGAGTGGATCCCCGATCATCAGGACTCCCTGCCCAGTCCGCATCATAGAAGCCATTGACAACTAATGTCGGAGATTTTCGAAGTTGTAAACCAAGATGCATAGTCTTTTTCAAATAACGCAGCACTCGCTTCATCGCTTGAAAATGAGCAACAGTAGGAGAATGCATAAATTGACATAATTTGTTAATAGAATAGGACATATCTGGCCTAGTAATGTTGATTTACTGAAGAGCCTCGACTAGGCTTCGGTATAGCGCTGGATCTTTAAAAGGAGTGCTTCCATGCTTGGATAATTGCAACCCACTGACCATTGGAGTTGAAATCGGTCGTGCACCATCCATATGAGCTCTCAGTAAAAGGTCTCTAACATATTTGGTTTGAGATAATACCAGACCAGTAGGAGAAGTAGTAACCTCCACACCTAAAAAATAATGCAAGTCTCCTAAATCTTTCACAGCAAAGTCAAAGGACAACTTTTGAATGAGAGCATTTATGAAATCAGTAGAAATGTATGTGACTATAAGGTCACCCACGTAAACCAACACAATAGTAATATTGGAACCACCTAAATGAATAAGCAGAGAAGTATCTGACTTAGAGCTACTGAAGCCAAGGCAAAGTAATGTTGAACTGAGCTTCTCAAACCAAGCCCTAGGGGCTTGTTTGAGAATATACAACGCCTTATGTAAAAGACATACATGATCAGGAAATTGCGGATCAATAATTCCAGTAGGTTGAGCCATATATACCTCTTCTTGTAACTCGCCATGTAAAAATGCATTCTTGACGTCAATTTGGCGAAGAGACCATCGTTTTGACATGGCTAAATCAAAATAACTCTAATTGTTGTAGGTTTCACAACAAGACTAAATGTATCATGATAGTCGATGCCAGCTTCCTGATTATACCCCTTTGCAACTAGACAAGCCTTATAACCAATGGACCCATCTTGATGAAGTTTGAGTTTAAAAATGCATTTGCTACCAACAATGTTCTTGATATTAGATGCGGGTACGAGGGTCCAAGTTCCTTTTTAAATGAGAGCGTTGTATTCCTCTTGCATAGCTTCCCGCCATTTTGGATCCTTATTTGCCTGGGTAAAACAAGTCGGCTCGATTGGAATAGATGAATCTGGAAGTGGATATTCGGTGGAGAGGTTGGCATGAGGTTTAGTCACTTTGCCTTTGTTTCTTATAATCATGTGATGAGGAGCATGATTTGTGGTAGTGGATTTAGTTCTAGTGGAAGGGTTGGACTTAAGAATCTATTGAGAGGGTTGATTGTGCAAGAGTGGAGGAGGTAACTCAACTGGAAGGTTTATATTAGTTAAGGAATTTGGAGGAAGAGGAGTACAAGGTAATGTAAGGGGAGTTGGCAGGGGAAGTGTGTTGCTGGATGTAGAAGTATTGCATGGAGCAATTACGGTTAACATAAGTGAGCACACATAAGGTGAAGGACCTGCAGTGATGACACAGTTTGAAGTGACGTATGGGAAAAGAGACTCATTGAATACAACATGACGAGTAATATAGATACGACCACTTGGAACATGAGGACATTTATAACCTTTATGATTTGAACTATATCCTAAAAAAAATACATTGAGAAGATCGAAAAGCAAGCTTGTGAGAAGTATAAGGTCACAAATAATGATAGCAAACACAACCAAATACTTTCAAAAATGATAATCTGGGAGCTTTCCATGTAATTTCTCAAAAGGTGAGATATTGTTTAGGATAGGAGTTGGCATACGATTTATGAGATAGGATGCAGTAGAGAATGCATAGTCCCAAAAATGAAGAGGAACAGAGGCATGAGCTAGAACAGCTAAGCCCGTTTCAACTATGTGACGATGTTTTCTTTCGGCGGAGCCATTTTGTTCATGAGTGTAAGGACACGACACCTGATGAAGTATGCCAACTTGTTCAAAATATTTAGAGCATTTTTTATATTCTCCTCCCCAATCAGACTGGACTACCTTTATATTACATTCAAAGTAGTTTTCAACTTGTTATTTAAAACGTAAAAAGATAGTATATACCTCCCTTTTAGATGACATAGGATAAAACCAAGTATATTTGGTGCAATCATCAATAAACACAATATAATAACGAAATTTATTGCTTGCTAACAAAGGAGCAGGAACCCATACTGTTAGAATATGCACAACGGAAGCTATATTCAGGATCACAATTCTTACATATAGACTAAACAATATAACATAAACGAATTTAGAAGAAGACTAACCTGTTGAAACTTCTACAAAAGTCGTCCAGATGCCAAGGATCCAGAACTACGATCTTCTCCTATTTCCTGATTAACTGTTACTACCAAGTTACTTGTGTGGGCAAGTATTACTTGTTTGTTTTTCAAAAGGATCATTTCTTTCATGCCACATCCAGCCTATTTATACTAATTTTCCAACTCATGAATGAATAGGAAAAACGTCCAAATAAATTTCAGGCTTAATGAGCAATCAAGAGGATCATGAGAATAAATTGAGATTAATACAAAAACGTTTTCATCCATTCAAGGCCAAAC
>JAJOOS010029791.1:0-16642 GCA_029582725.1 Solanum chiquidenum
ATTATATAATACAAATTCTGAATTATACAAAAGTTATACAAATTATATTATACAAATTCTGAATTATACAAATGCGCGAATTATACAAAACTAAAAAGTTGAGCTGTGTAATTATAGCTAAAAGTAAGCCGCGAATTGTAATTAAGGTAAATTATAGCTATATTAAGTAATTACCTAATATATGTTTACTTATACGTGTAATTTTCCCCTTTTTTTTTACAAAAAATTAACGACTTTACTGTTAAAAAATTAAATTGGTTACTTTATTAGTATTACAAAGAGTAGATTTGGTGACCATTATTAATGTAACTATGTAAGTAGCCGATAATAGTACCTCTAGGTCTTATTACACATATGATGTTATGAACGAAATTCAGCTCAATATGGATACCAACGTCATATAAGTAGTTTTTGGGCTGACAAGAGCTATTGGACCGAGAACAAGCAATAGGGCTAGGTTAATTTGGGATCCGGATTGAGTAGTAGGCATAGAAACGACTCCATCAAAAAGGGTAGTGCAATGTGATTCGGGAATCATGCAAATTGATGAAAAAAATGTCTAATCCTCTCATCCCTTTTCTTTGAGTCTATGCTTCTCATCTCCCTTCTAGTTATCTTCTACAATGATTTTCTTTGTTAGTTCTATTTTTCGTTGTAACTTCGAGTTTAGTGATTATAATATTTGAATGTTTCTATTGTGAAATTGGAATTGTTACATATGATCACATAATTATCACTTAATTATCCTTTTTAATAAGAAATTACTGAACTTTGAGATATTAAGTAGTCAAAAAAAAAATCAAATTTATTTACATGAAAATAGAACTTAATCTGTGAAATATAAAAGCAAACAAGACCCATAACATTCCCATAATTTTAAGTTACATGAAATTTCACGAAGAAGATCGGTCGAAAACATGTGATGATTTCGGAGAGCCTCCCTCAGAAAATTCGGAGCAAATTATTAGTTTTGTTCTCAAATTATTTATGGCCTTAAAAAAAACTCTTCTACTTGACTAACTTAATTTAGATACACCCCCGATCTATCACATGATATAACAACTAATTTCATGCTCTTATAGAAATATGAGACTCTTAATAAGAAGTTGAGAAAATTATTAAAAATACGCATAAACTTAAACGAAAATTTAGGATGTATTTTACTCTACATTTTTTTTTTAGTACTTCTCTCAATCAAAACTTGAAAGTGGTGACAAAGGTGGCACATCAAAAATACCATTTCCATCTCCATCATCCCAAATTGAGGACCAATTTGAAGGTGTTAATGTTAATGGATATACCATTTGCTCTCTTCTCATTTCCTTATTCATCAAAAATACTTCGTTCTCCTCTTCTCTTACCCTTTTCCCACAAAACTTTAAATTCAATCCTTCAATTTCATTATTGACTCCTGAAGAAAGTGCCCTGAAATCAACATTAAATATCATTATTGCCTTGGGCTCATGAATCTCTTTATTATTCGTAAGCCAGCTGAAAGATGCACTTGTTGGTACAATCAAATCATTTGTACCAACAGCAGCAGCAGTTGAGATCATCATCTGCTGCTGTAGAAAGTCATCGTCTTCTGATATCAGAAGACGATGATGAAGACGAAGGAATATTAGGATCCGAGATCAAGCTTTCACCAGATCCAGAATCATCATAAACTCCGTAGATGATTGCATCTGTATTAGAATCAAAGGAATCCGAATCTTCTTCTGTGATTGTGTTAATTGACATCTCTCTATAACTCTTTCTTTTTTTAAAAAAAAAATACATTGTTGGAGTTAACCTTCCTCTTCTGCTCTGCTATAAAAGAGTGAAGTGTGGGCATTGCCAACTTTCTTTTTTGGTTGGTAGAATAACATTTTTGATCCCTTAATTATTGATCAATTCTTTTTAGGCCATGTAATAGAACTTATCATATTTTAATTTTTAGTTAAGTATAAGGCATAATACATAAATCATTTATGTTTTCTATTTTTTATGTGTATAAGTAGACAATTAAATTTGTATAAAACTGAATAAGTAGATACACACATGATCTTGCGTAGTATAATACACGTAGGACACTACATAGAATACAAAATTGTCATGTAGGACGCCACATAAGACTAATGTATCTACTTATTTAACGGCATAATATATATAAATTTACATTTAAACTTGTAGAAAGTTGAACAAGTTGACACATGAATCGTACGTGATAGAATACACATATGACACCATGTAGAACGCAAGTTGTTATTAAGGATGTCACATAGAATGCATGTGTCTATTGGTTCAATTTTATACAAATTTAAGTGTATACTCAAAGTTGAACTGCATAAATTTGAGCTGATGCCAAGTTAAAAGGGTAAATTTATGTATTATTCAATTGTAGATAAATTAAAACATCTACTTATGCACACTCAAAATTGGAAAGTTTATCAATTGATCTTGTTCAATTTTAAAATTTATCGATTTGACTTATCGCTTAGTTTATGATTTTTCACCAAAACACACTATCCAAGTTGAGTGGCAAGCTTATTATTTATCTATCAGTCATGTTCGAGGAAGTTTAGCGTCCAACTTTTTCTTTTTGTCTTTTTGTTTCATTGGAAAAAAAAGTCTCGAATCCAAGACGTTATTTGAAATTGTAAAATAAAATAAAAAATAATATATATATATATTAAATTGTAAAAGATAATAAACTACACAAGGCATGTTCTAGGAAATCTTGTTTGGGTCCACTTGTCTCAATCCATTGTTTGAATTGATATATTTTCTACTAACAATATAAAATAAAGAGAGTTCATGTCACCTAGAGGTGTGGTAGAATGAGTGGATAACTTCAATCACTTTTTAATTAGAAAATTTAAATTTAAACTTTGTCAATGAGTTTCTTCGATAAATTTTGGATACTAAATGATTATACTTTAGAAAATCAAAGTCTGAAGGATTATATATGAGATATTTTTATAACGAGGGGTATATTAGCTCTAAATGACAAAGTTGAGGGGATATGAGATTCTTTTCCCTTACATAAATAATGTATTAGAGGGATATATCAACTCTAAATAACACATATCACAAGACTCAAATCAATAACTCTATTGTCCACTATATCAAGTACATCTAACAGACTTTTGTTGGGTTTTAAAAGGTGTGAACGGAAAATGAAGAGTTGTGACTTTTATGAAGAGTTGTGACTTTTATAAAAATTGTGACCTTTTCGAAAGATTGTGTCTTTTCGAAAGGTTTGTGACCTTTTCGGTAAGACACAAAAAGAACTTTTTCATACTGCCCTTTGTTTTCTATAAATTGAGGGATTTCCTCTCATTTTAGTTGAACTAATTTTTCTAGACTTCTTTTACTACTACTAAATCTAGTATTCTAAGTGTACTTTACTGCCGTTGAGTGGTTCGCTGACACCGTGGTTTTAGGTACTGATACACCGGTGAGTAAGATCGTTCTATCTTGGGAGGATATATTTTATTAACCTCGGGTACTTGAGGGGAATAATCTCCTTAAGGGGACACTGTGCATTCAGTGGGCTCGATTTTCTTTCTTTGAGAAAAATATTTTTATATTGTTTCTAATCTGTTTCTGATTCTATTTTCTCTACTAGTTTTAATTCTCTAGTTTTGAAAATACTCTTTAAACTTTGTTGTTTCTTACCAAGTTCTTCAAAGTTTTGTTCTAAGTATTTTAGGAATACAAGATAAACAACAATCTTAAGAAAATTATTATACTGTTGGTATTTCTTGTATTCTACTGATTGAGAGAAACAGATCATGGAAGTAGAAGATTATTGCATTATTTCTCCAGAATTCGGTGCTTTGTTTAGCAAGGTCGAAGTGAGAATGTAGAAAAAAATTGATGATATTCCGGTTAAAGATTACACCAGGTAACCTTCGTATTATTTATCTAAGGAGGAAAATAGTTTCTATGAGTTAACAGTTTTGATAATTATCATGTGTGTCATTGGAAAAAATTCTGCAAACCGTATGTTTTTTGAATGAATTTTCCTCGGCAAATAGTGTTTCCTTTAAAATTCACTAACTTCCAGAATGAGAGATGCACATTTTTTATTGATAAAATAGTACGTCAAAATGATATAGTTGAAAGACTATTTGAAAAGAAAAACATTTCTATGTGATAAACTAAGAATGTGTTTTATTCTGTTTGAAAAAAAATAAAAAATTATAGTTTTGTATTCCGTGTGAAATTTGATTGTGTCTGATTGTTGTAGACTAAATTTTTTTGTAGTTTTCTACTCTGGATAAATTAGACTATGCAATTTGTTTGAATAATATGAAAACTTCACATTAAAAATATTTAATAGTGTATTTTAAATATTTAAGGGAACACAGTGCATTCAGTAGGCTTGATTTTCTTTCTTTGAGAAAAATATTTTTATATTTGGTGAAAACAATTGGTATGAAGAAGTCGTTTTTTTTTTTTAAAAATAATTTAAAAACGACCTCAATTTTACTTTATTTGAAAAAATAAATGTCAATTTTGTAAATTTTAATTTTTCATTAAAAAAGATCTCTAGTGGTCGGTATGCATTTACTCGGTTTTTTGTGCTCAAACTAACCTTTGGAGGTTTTCGGTGTTTTTTTTAAAATAATGGCAAGCCTGATCTGACGACCTAGATCAAAAATAGAATGAGGAAGTTTCAGATTTTGACTCTTCATTTGAAAGATCTCCTATAGGGATGGTAATGGGGTGGGGCGGATGCGGGGTGGGGTGGGTTTAAGGCTATGTGGGGAGGGGCGGGTCGGGTCGGATGCGGGGCGGGTTGAAGTGGATTTAAAAAAAATTAATGTGGGGCGAGGCGGGTTGCGGGTATATGTGATTTTATGTGGGTTCAAACTTAACTTTAACTTTTTACATGTTATAAGAGTGATAAAACATTAATTATTAAGATAATTTCATTAAAGCTACTAAAATATTCAAGATAATAAATGAAAATGGTTCAATAAAAAATAATACAATTTCTTACATGTTTTCCAATTGACCTCTAAAAAACAAAATTTTAAGTCACTATCCTATTAAATTAATACAACTTAATGAAAAAATGAATTTATTTTTATGAATTTTATATTTAGTATCAAACATAACTAGAAAAAGAAAATATTAAAAAAATTATGCGGGGCGGGGCGGATTAAAAATTTTGCGGGTTAAGCTCAACCCGCACCGCCCCATTGCCATCCCTAATCTCCTAGTCGATCATCCTTGCAGACAATCATGATTAAGTAATAGAATTTATTATAGAAATACATATTATATGTTTATGGGAAAATAGTCTGAAATATATTCGAACTTTGATCGAAATTATTGTATCAATATCGAACTTTGGAAATGACCTTTTACCCCCTGCACTATTTAATAGTGTATTTTAAAAGTATATATGTGCCCACGTGGACATCATAAATATTGCATCATTATAAATAGTAATGTGTCCATGTAGGCATATATATACCTTTAAAATACAATATTAAATAGTGTAGAGGTAAAAAGTCCTTCATAAAGTTTGATATCGTAACAACAATTTCGGCCTAAGTTAGAGTATTTTTCAGATCCTTTTCTCTATGTTTATTGTTTGGGTTATAAATACTCTATACAAATAAAATGGTAACACTTGTGGATTAACTTTATCTACGAGCTTACAAATAACTCAAATGAATGACCAAAATGAAAAAGGAAGTTGACTATGTAGAGACATTATGCTTATTTAGCAAGCTGAAGGAAAAACATTATGACTCTATGGTAACATTCACAATATAGTGGGAGAGAAACCGTGAGACACGAGTGATACATTATCACTTGTGTGATTTGTGAACCTCTTTTTATTTCGAGTTAATTGTGTGAGGTTATATTTTATACTCTCAGTAAATTGTAGATTGATTGAGTGAACCACGTTAATTCTTTATGCTTTTAGACTCATGGTGTATTGAGATTTACATTTTTAGGAAAGCGTTTTGTACGTATTTCAAGGCATGTGTTGTGTGTTCATAATATCAAACCTTCATATAAATTTATGTCCTTGATATATAATTTCAACATGAATTCTATCACAAAAATAGCTTTTACTATTAATAAAGAGTGTTAAATTTTTTGTGGACATTGATTTAATTGTTGTTAGATTCAATATCGTCAAACCACATGTTGATTTTTTTTTTGTCGATTTAACTTGATTCTTCAAAATTCAATTTGACTTGTACACTCCAACAGGAAGGACAAAAAAAAAAACAAGTCGACGTACTAATGTTAAGACCTAATGCTTATTTAGCAAATCATGCAGGAAGTTTCTCTGACTCTCGGTGTCGTCCTACTTAACCAACTGATCATGATTAAGTTATAGAATTATATTATGCATATACATATCATATGTCTATTGTTTGGATTATAAATACTCGATTACGAATAAATTGACCCTTCATCTAGTGGAGAAAAAGAAAAAGCAATAATTCCAAAGCTTGTTTAATATGAATAAATACTATAAGAGACGCACTTTCTTCAATAGTACTAATTGGTGGCTAATTTTTATTTTTTTTAATTAATTTGATAGTTTCCTTTTTATTTTTCCTTCACTTTTAATTTCATTTTGTAAATTAAAGGCTGATGAGATTCGTCGAAAGGCCATCAGAAGGAAGGTAACTCCAGCAATTTACGAAGCGGAAGCCATATTTGGACCTGAGATCAAACTTTCATCCTCAGCACTACTGACGATGATTGCATCTGTATTAGAAACAAAAGTATCTATTATGGTTTTGAAATATAATTTTCTTTCATATTTGAGTTGATCCAAAAAAAAGTTTGGAATTCTATAAATTGAAGCTCTCTCTTTCTCATACCATGACCACAATAGAATCCACATTTAAAAGTTTTGTTTATCACGAGTCTTTCTCTCTATCATTTTTATGTTTTTAAATATGTAGGTCAATTGGCCAATCATATACTAATATATATTTCTTTTAGTATAATTTTATGTGTAATATAATTTATCAACTATATGATTTGCAATGGTAAGCTTCCGATGCCCTAATTACTTTCGAATCCAACAATATCTTCATCTCTAAAAAGAGTGAGCTCTTGACATAGCTTCAAACTTATTTTTCCCATTTCTAAAGATTTCGCTTTCATTTTCATGCTATTCTAAATAGGGATGGTGATCCAAAACAACAGACGTGACTGGTTTGGACATGAATATTCCAATAATTAAAAATTTCAAAACGGTCTTTTTTTATACTCCAATATCGCAGGAGGTTTCGCCTCTCTTTTTTTCCTGCTTTTTGAAATGTCTTGCAACAACTTAATTTTTCTCAATAAATAGGAAGTCAATTAAGTTCACTTAATACTTAGGGATGGATATGGTATGGATATATGATATGGTATTTGAAACTGAAAGAATTGGCTTGGTCCTTGTGGAATCAAACTCAATGAAAGATGAATTAATATGAAGATTTGATAGGAAGATAATTAGTACAAAATAAAAGTTAAAGATAGTATCTTGATAGGTAAAATTTAGGTAAACCATAAAATGGTTTCACATTCTTCATTCCTATAAATAGGTAGCTCTTAATTCATTTTCAAAACATCCTCTCACTTGTCTTTTCACCTTCTAAGGCATTTGTTGTTCTCTATCTTATAGTATTTCACTTGTATTATTTGTAGAGTGAAATAAATATTAGTGCAGTTGTTCTTTGATGGACGTAGGATCATTTTGATCCGAACCACGTTAACTATTATTGTTCTTCCTTGTTCTTTAATTTCACGTTTCCGCTAACAATTGACATCAAAGCCAATGTTCTGTCTGAGTATACTCTGTGGTTGCAGCACAGTCTGAACTTCCACATCAGAAAGAATTACTTTGGTTTTCTGAAGTTCCAAATACATTGTAGTAGAAGAGGAAGAACAAGTAAAGATGAGTTTCATGAAGTTTGAAATTGATATATTTAGTGGGCGCAACAACTTCAATATCTGGAAGATCCAGATGATGGCGTTACTGCGGAGGGAAGGTCCATGCTATTGACGGAAAGTACCCCGATAAGATATCAGATTCTGACAAGGAAAAGATTGAAGGAGATGCATTGAGTGTAATCCAACTCTTTTTTGCACCTAACGTACTTTGTGAAGTGAGTACAAGTACCGAGGAGATGGCCAAAGAGTTATGGGAAAGGCTGAAAGGGACCAGGACCGGTCAGTGACAACAAAGATGTTGTTACAACGGCGTCTTCACACATTTAAGATGGATTCAGGTACTTTGTTGCAGGACCATCTAGATGCGTTCAATAAACTTGTGATGGACTTACAAACTGCTGGAATTAAAAAGGATGAGGAGACACTAGCATGTGCTTTGCTATTTTCATTGACTTCAAAATATCGTGATATTGAGAATTCAATGATGTATAGCAAAGAGCCTATCACTCTTGAGCAAGTGCGGTAATCACTTAACTCTTGTGATCTGCGGATGCATTTTGAAGGAGACAAAGGTGACGAAGCTAGTGGGCTCTTTGTGAGAGGTCGTACTAGCCAACAAGAAAGGAGAAAATCAAAGTACAGATCAATGTCTCGTGTGAACAAGAAGAATGAAAAGTGTTGGGGCTGTCACAAGAAGGGGCACTTTGAACGAGATTGCCCTATGTCAAAGTCCAAAGAAAATGCGAGTGCATCTATTGTTGAGCAAGTAGATGATTCTGATAATGATTATATACTAACAACATTATGCAATAGTGGAGTCTATGACAATAAATAGGTCTTAAACTCTTATTGTACTCTGCATATGACATTTCGAAGAGATTGGTTCAGCAGCTATGAAACAAGTGGAGGAACTGTATTAATGGGTAATAATGCAACTTGTAAAATAGTTGGCATTGGTACAGTTCGTGTTCGCTGCCATGATGGAATCGTGAATATTTCTACAGAAGTCCGTTATGTTCTTGATCTGAAGAAGAATTTGATCTCCCTAGGTACTTTCGATAAACAAGGCTACAAGTACATGAGTGAATGAGGAACTATGAAAGTGACTAAAGGGTTTTTAGTCATGTTGAAGGACAAACTGGAGAATGGCCTATACATACTTGCGGGAAACACCATTATTGGCTTTGTAAATGCATCTACAGTACAGTTATCTAATGATGGCAAGGGAAAATTATGGCACATGAGACTAGGCCATATGAGCGCATGATGATTGGAGATGTTGAGCAACCGCGACCTTTTGAATGGTGAAAAGATCAGCACACTTGAATTTTGTGAGCACTGCGTCTTAGGGAAGCAGAAAAAGGTCAGCTTCAGCACTGGCAAACATAAGATGGGAGGGGTGCTAGACTACATCCATTCAGATTTATGGGGTCCCTCTAAGCTTAAATCGAAGGGAGGAAACATGTATCTTCTCACATTTATTGATGATTTTTCACGAAAGGTTTGGGTGAGTTTCTTGAAGACAAAAGGTGATGATTTTGAAGCTAAAGAGTGGAAGATATTGATTGAAAATCAAATGGAGAGAAAAATCAAGTATCTTCGCACAGACAATGGCTTGGAGTTTTGCAGTGAAAAGTTCAATAATTTCTGCAAGGTTTATGGGATCGTAAGACATAAGACGGTCAGGCACAAACCACAACAGAATTGAGTTGCCGAGAGAATGAACATAACTCTTCTTGAGAAGGTTCATTGTATGCTCTTACAAGCCAAGATGTCCAAAGTATTTTGGGAGCGATTGACTTTAAGACTCCGAATGAGGTTCGGTCAGGTGAACCCTCTAACTATTCATACTTGCGAATATTTGGGTGTCCAACTTATTATCATGTTAATGAAGGAAATCTTGAACTAAGGGTTAAAAAAGGTCATATTCGTAGGGTATGTAGATGGAGTAAAAGGGTACAAACTTTGGTGTTTGTATTTACACAAATTTGTAGTTAGTAGAGATGCTACCTTTGATGAGTCCTCTATACTTGATTCTCGTAAAGTTTCTGTGGAGCTATCAAGAAACGAGAACAATGAGCAGGTGGAGCTACCGATGAAGCTTACCAAGGAAAGGGATTAAGAGACTCAAATTGATAAGTTAAAAAATGCAGATCTTGAAGAACTTGTTGTCAATGAACCATACACAATTGTGAAGGGAAGGGACAAAAGGCAGATATGGAAATCGGAACATCTTATAGAGCAAGAAAATCTGATTGCACATGTGTTCGTAACTGCAGAAAAAAGATTAAGGATCTCGAGCCTTCTTCGTATGTTGAAGCAACTTCTTGCAAAGATGTTGCACAATGGCAGTTAGCCATAATGGAAGAGACTGAGTCTCTTCACAAAAATGAGACATGGGTCTTAGTTAAAAGACCAATAGGAAGAATTCATTCCTATAAATAGGTAGCTCTTAATTCATTTTCAAAGCATCCTCTCACTTGACTTTTCACCTTCTAAGGCATTTGTTGTTCTCTATCTTGTAGTATTTCACTTGTATTATTTATAGAGTGAAATAAATATTAGTGCAATTATTCTTTGGTGGATGTATGATCATTTTGATCCGAACCACGTTAAATATTATTGTTCTTTAATTTCACGTTTCCGCTAACAGAAACTTTGCTATTTGATTTTTAAAACTATTATATCATTATCATATCAATTTAATTCGGTATGGTTCAATATTTTGAAGTTCGACTTTGATATTTTGTAATATGATAAATCGATAACAATAGTTTGTTTACTTTTGACTAATATATACTTGTATAGTCTAGTATTATGACTTCGACAATTCAAACAAAAATCTCAATTGTAGATTGAAAAAATTAGGTGTCATGCAGAAGTTAGCAACGCAAACCTCGAAAGACCATGAGCAAGAAGACAAATGAGAAATATACCAAAAGACACAAAGATTTAATGTGGTTCGGTCAATCAACTTACATCCGCAAGATGAGATGAACCATTCACAATATAAATATGAGAGTACAAAATATAGAGAAAAATAATTTCACACAATTCACTCGAAATACAAGGAGGTTCACAAAAGTGTTAATAAAAATAGAGTAGTCAAAGTTTCAACTTCTGAACATTTAGTTTATATTAATACTAGGTTGCATATTCGTTACTAGTATTTTAATAATATATGTTATTTAGGTAACTATATACTTCGGTATGCTATTTCTTAATACCAAATACCTTATCAAATACAAAAAAGAAATTAAAATGTATATCATATTTCATACCAATTAAATATACCATAATACCAAAATCACGGTATCAAAATTTTTAATATGATAGGGTAATTCGGTATATACCATACCATGCCATCTACTTATACCCCCTTTGTCTCAATTGACGTGACATCTTCCAAATTTCAAGATTATCTAAACAAGTTTTTATTTAGACCATTAAGTTTCTTATGTTTGATTGATCAAAATATTTGTAGAAAAACAAGCTCCTCGAAAATAAGTAAAATAACTTTCCTAATGAAAATAGGGAAAAAAAAGTTGACATTATATTCTAGGTTTAGTGTTTCCTCCCTACCCACCCAACCCCTTGACCATTCCACCCTCAAACCCTTACTCTCTGTCCCTATCTGCCTCTATAACATTTTGCTAGATAACATAGAAATGATCTTGGAATAATATTATTTTAATTATATATTTATCGAACATTAACAAATAAGTAAGATCAGACTCACTTATTTTTCAAGAAATTATTTTCTAAGAAATCATTTTTCTTCGTACCAAACACACTTTTGTCTTATTATTTTCATCAGATTGTTGCTTTTATTATTATTGGTAGTATTCTTTCTTTTTTGGGCAACTTGTTGATAATGTTTATTTGGTTCCTTTAATTTTAGGAATATTAATTTTTTTTTGTGTTCCACTCCATTTTCCTGGTTTCATACCATAATTTACTTTCCACGTCTAGAGTATCCCTATTGCCTTTCAGTAGAGAATTAATCTTCCGCGTTCACATAGAGGCGGATGCAACTTTCGGATATATTCCAAACATTTTTCCCTTAAAAATATAATAAGTTCAACGCTACAAGTTTTATAAATTAAACTCATAAAATTAAAATTATGAATTCGCCCCCGTGTGAAATATTAGGTTCAAAGAAATGACCACGAAATTAACATGAAAAAAAGGTTGACTAGGTAGAGACCTCACGTTTATTTAATTAGCAAACAGGAAGGTAACTCAAGACATTTATCAATACACACACAAAAAAAGAATAAAAGTATATGAGTATTATAGAGATGTCGATTGACACAATAATGGAAGACGATGAATCATTTGTTTCTATTACAAATGCAACCATCAACCACGCTTCTTAAAGCATAATCTGAGGTCCTAATATTCTTAGTTCGTCTTCAACAATGTTGGAGAGAAGCTTTCTTCCTCCATTGATACGCATAATAGAAAAGAAAGAGATGAAAGAGACAAGCTAGAGTTAGAAATAAGTGAAGGTTCTAGACTATACAAGTTTGTCTGAAAAGAGTAAATGTCTTGGGCCAATCCGATTTGGGCCTTTGTGATCAATATCAAATTTGGGCCTTTGTGAGCAATACTCTGTTAAGCCTAAAGAAACAAAAGGCATCTTCTAGAACATAATGAGGTGTATAAAATTAGTTAGAGTTTGTTACAGTAATTTTAATAATTTGTAATTAGTCCTTACGTTTCTTGCACTCTAGTCCTTAGGATACATGTATAAATCTATGTAATTATTGATGAAGAAAGACACATAAAATTTCCCTATCTTCATCTTTTTTATTTTCTTTCATGGTATCAGAGCTTTAGCTCGATCCAATCATCTTCAACTTCCATTAATCATTTCCATACTTTCTGCAATCAAATATGACTGGAGAATCCACTGTAACTCAAGCCACTGGTGGAAGTCAAACCACTGCTGGAAATGGTGAAACCTTCACTAACAATCACCCCTATCACCTTCACAACTCTGATTAGCCTGGAATGAGTCTGATCAACTCTACTTTTGATAGAAAAGGTTTTCCAGGTTGGAGAAGGTCTATCATCATTGCCCTCTCAGCCAAGAAAAAATTTGGATTCATCAATGGTGCTTGCAAAGCTCCTGTTCTGACTGTAGTGGACTATGAGCAATGGAGTTGCTGCAATGACATGGTGATGTCATGGTTGCTGAATTCACTATCCAAGGAAATAATTGATAGTGTGATCTACTCTAAAACTGCTAAGGAG
This sequence comes from Solanum chiquidenum, assembly GCA_029582725.1. Taxonomy (NCBI): domain Eukaryota; kingdom Viridiplantae; phylum Streptophyta; class Magnoliopsida; order Solanales; family Solanaceae; genus Solanum; species Solanum chiquidenum. The sequence goes on from JAJOOS010029791.1 coordinate 13,171, forward strand.
CTTTGGGACAGCTTGGAGCAGAGATTTGGAAGGTCTAATGGAGCTAAACTATACCACCTGCAAAAAGAATTATCATGTTTAGTGCAGAAAAATAATGATAATGCAGGTTACTTTACCAAGCTCAAATGACTTTGGGATGAATTAGACTCTCTCAATCTGCTCACGTGTAGCATTTGTGTCTGTACATGTGAAGGAAAAGGAAAATTAACTAAGGCTTTGAAAGATCAAAGACTCATTCAATTCTTAATGGGTCTGAATGATCTATATGCTCAGGCTAGATGAACTATCTTAATGATGACTCATTTACCAACAATTGATAGTGCATACGCTTTGCTTTTATAGGATGAAAATCACAGAGAAGGAGTTGTGAATCCTTCTTTCTCACCTGCTGCAACTTCCTTCATGGCAACATGACAAGGCAGAGGTAATTACAAGACCAACAATCAAACCAACAATCAAACATTTAGAGGGGGACAAACATGATAGAGGTTTGGATATTCCTCTACTCAAAAATTTGGAAAACTAGCTCAACAATTTAAGCCAAGGATAACTAAATGCAACCCAAATGTGAGTTGTACTATTGTGGAAAAATAGGGCATGTACATAATGATTGCCATAGGCTCATAGGGTATCCTGATGATTTTGAGTTCACAAAGTCAAGGAATTTTGAAAGCACAGTGAAAGGGAATGCAGTCACACCAAAGGAGGAAGCTGAAGATGTCATTGCCCAATATGGAGACATAGGGAACAACAATTATGCTCAGTACCTCAGCAAAGAACAATACTCAAACTTGCTGCAACAAGTGAAAAAAGACATGCACATCAACCAAGCAAGCAACTTGGGATCAACTATTAACGACAATACCATTGCTGGTACAATCCTAAAGTATTCAGGATCATGTTTTACAGTCTACAATTCAAATGTTTCGATTACTGACTCTGGTGCTTCTGAGCATATGTGTTTTAATTCCAAGTCTTTTATGTCTCTCACTCCTCTTCCTGTACCTTTGAATATCGGTTTGCCTAATTCTTTCAGGATCACTATCACTCATACAGGAAATGTCAATATTCTGCCTAATCTTACACTCTACAATGTCCTTCATGTTCCAGATTTTAAATATAACTTATTGTCTGTTCATAAGTTATCCAATCATCTTCATTGTAACATCTTATTTACTCGTAGTACTTGTGTCTTACAGGACCTTTCTCTGAGAAAGGAACAAATTTTTGGTGAAGTAGGAGATGGATTAAATCTACTCAAGCCCTCTAGGAAGGAATCACAATCTTCTAGCAATATAGTTTCTTTTTAAAAAAGGAAGAAATTACATTGTTGTTTCTAGTGAAGTTTCAACTCCCAAAGGAAATCATTCCAGTACTGTTTTTGTTTCAGTTTCTAAATCTAATTGTATGAATTCTTCTACTCCTATATTTGCTAATGTTGTTCCTAATGTAGCCTTATGGCATGTCTGGTTGGGTCATTTGCCCTTTTCAGTAATGAATAATCTTAATTTCCTATCTATAAATTCTGATTCTCAATACATTTGTCATGTTTGTCCAAAAGCTAGACAGCATAGATTGCCTTTTCCTATAAGTGCAATTAAGTCCAAAGTTCTGTTTGAGTTAATACATATTGATACACGAGGACCTTACAAAACTTCAACACATGATGATTATAATTATTTTTTGACCATTGCTGATGATTATAGTAGGGGTACTTGGACTTTCTTGTTGAAAATTAAAAGCAATGCTTTTCCTGTACTCAAAGATTTCCTCGCAATGGTGGACATACAATTTGGTTTAAAGGTTAAAAAAATCAGGTCTGATAATGCAATGGAACTGGAGAGAGGAGCTCAAGAGGCGAGATTTTTTAGTTCTGCAGGAATCATTCATGAAAGATCTTGTGTTGCTACTCCACAACAAAATGGTGTTGTGGAGAGAAAACACAAACACCTTTTGGAATTGGCTAGAGGTCTGCTTTTCCACTCACATCTACCTATTCAGTATTGGGGTGAGTGCATTCTCACTGCCACTCACCTTGTCAATAGATTGCCTTCTAAGGTATTAATAGGAATGACACCTTATGAAGTGATATTTGCTACTCCACCTGATTATGCACATTTTAAAGTTTTTGGTTGTTTGTGTTATGTCTCCACATTATCTCATGCTAGGGACAAATTTCAGCCAAGAGCAAAAGAATGTGTTTTCATTGGGTATCCTCTCAATCAGAAAGGATACAAAGTCATAGACCTGGTAAACATAAAGATCTTTGCTTCTAGAGATGTCAAATTTCATGAATCTCATTTTCCTTTTGCAACCCAATGTTCTTCTTCTACACCTTCCCAATTATTCACTGCCCCTGATCTCCTACCAGACTCATCATCCTTGACTCCTTGCTTACCTCTTTTTGGGACTCCAAACCCTCCTGAACCTGCATCCATTCCCAGTTCATCTCTTCCAAGTACTTCCGCTTCTATTTCTAGTCCCACACCAGTCAGAAAATCAGAAAGAATCAGTCAAAAGCCTTCTTATTTGAAGGATTTTGTTTGCAACTCCATTCTCCTCACAGATGTTACTAACTCTTGTTTTGTCCATTCCAATAGGCCTACTGCTTTTGCCTTTGCAGCCTTATCTATTGGAAACCAACATATGTTGCATTCATTATCCATACTCACAGAACCCAAAAGTTTTGCTGAGGCTTCCAAATATGCAGGTTGGCAGCAAGCCATGAATGATGAACTTATTGCTCTTGAACATAATAAGACTTGGGTTGTCATGGAGTTGCCTCTTGGTAAGAAGCCTCTACCTTGTAAGTGGGTCTATAGGGTGAAACACCATTCTGATGGTTCTGTTGAAAGGCTTAAGGCAAGATTGGTGGTCGGGGGGACATACAAAGGCAAGACATAGATTATGAAGAAACTTTTTCACCTGTGGTGAAGATGACCACAATCAGGTGTTTGCTAACTATTGCCATCAAGAAAGGATGGTAGGTATCCCGACTTGATGTCAATAATGCTTTTCTACATAGAGAGTTGCAAGAGGAAGTATTCATGCGGTTCCCAGCAGTCTTTTCCCCACCCAGTCCTAAATATGTCTGTCTTTTGAAGAAGTCACTATATGGTTTAAAACAGGCCTCCCGTCAATGATATGCTCGACTTGCAGGTGCTCTCACCTATAAGGGGTACTCGAGTTCTTTGAATGACTACTCCTTATTTTTCAAAACTAATGGTGATCTAGTATCTATATTAGCTGTGTATGTCGATGACATACTGCTTACTGGTAGTGATACCTCTGAAATTGCTTCTTTCACTTCTTTTCTCAACTCTGAGTTTAAAGTTAAGAATTTAGGTGAAATTCATTATTTTTTGGGGATTGAGATAATCAGAGAACGACAGGGTTTTATTCTACGTCAATGGAAATTTACTCATGAGCTTCTGGATGAATTCGACTCTTCAGGGTCTATTGTCACTTCACC
>JAJOOS010029793.1:0-15471 GCA_029582725.1 Solanum chiquidenum
AACCTTTACTAAGGTCCCATTACCCCCCTGAACTTATTTTATATATAATTTTTTACCCCTTTTCAGCCTACGTGGCACTATCTTGTGGGCCCAGCGCGTGTTGACTTTTTTTCAAGAATAGTGCCACGTAGGCCGAAAAGGGGTAGAAAGTTAATTAAAAAAATAAGTTCAGGGGGGTAATAGGACCTTAGTAAAGATTAGGTGTGTCTCAGGGATTTCGGGTATAGGCTAGGGGGTACTTATGCATTTTCCCAACATTTTACAATATTTAAATTTATTAAATCAAAGAAGATATAGTCAAATGAACTCCTAATCTATTATCGAATTTCCAACTACACATCTATACTCTATGAGAGTTCTATTAGGACCCTGAACTACTTTAAAATAGAATAAATAAGACCTTAATTTTATTATTGAGGTCAAAATGATGTTTTATTGTTGTTAGGGTTGAAGAAATGATTGAGGATAAATAGGAGAGGAAAGAGGAGAAAAACATTTCTTTGAGAAATTATTAACAGGTGAAATACATGTGTCAAGCGCGTGTATTTCATCACAAGTCAAATAACTGATAATGACATTTTAGGGTGTAATTAATTTCATTTTTAAATTGTTTAGGGTATAGTAGAACTCCCTTAAAGTCTAAATGTGTAATTGAAATCTGACAATAGATTAAGAGGTCATTTGACTATTTTCTCTAAATCAAACAAATATTATGTCTTTCTGGTGTCTTGAAAATTTGTTTTACTTGTTGGCTCTTCTATATTATCTGTACAGAAATAGCACACACGCAAACACGTGATAAATGTATTAAATGATGAAAAGAGCAACTTGGTTAAGGATAATCACAAGTTTCAACTCACTTAGAGAGTAAAAAGGTGGCAGCTTTTAGAGAACGGTTTAAAAAAATGTTGAGCTTTCCAATTAGTTTTTACTATTTCAATTCATATTTATTTGTTCATGTAAAATTAATTACACCTTTATTCATTTTGTGTAATGCAAAGAATAACATTTTCGTTCTTTGTAAAATACGTTACAAAGAGAATAACATTTCCATTCCAAAACAAAAGGGAGAGTTTCTGTAGAATGTGATGTAATGGCCTTTAATGCCATTAACATTCACAATACGTTATACAAATTAGCTCTTCACTTTGAAACTCCTATTTTGCAAATCGTATATAAGCATGGCCTTTTGTGAACATGAATACACAACCAACAAAAGAAAAGAAAACATTTTCCTTCTTTCTTTTTATTCTTAGAATATTTTTTTGGACAATTCGTTTTGGGAAACCTCCAAACGTTCAGCCACGAATGTACGTATTTGAGAGTAACTGTGAAACCTTGGGGAGCGACTGGCTACTACGATTTGCACCGGAGTTGAACCAAAATCTCTTTCAAGGCAATGGCTTGCCACGACACAGTGTTTGTACTAAGTTATTCACTACTTTATAATTCCAATCTAATATCAATATTGTAGTATTTTTGCCAACAATTTGAAAACGATTTTACTGACATACAATATTGATAAATGGCTATTTCTTTGAACAATTTTTTTTCAAATTTATCAAAACTTGAGCCTTTGGATGGAAACAATTTTAAACGTTGGTCACAAAAACTTTTAATTTTCTTTGAACAATTAGAAATTGATTATGTTTTATATAACTGTAACACCCTGTATCCTAGACTGATGAGATTGCAGAAATCAGAAGTTACAGGTGCCAGTGAAGGGCACCACCCATGGACCATAGGGTGACCCATATACGGTAGGTGGGGTCCGTGGATGGCCACCTGCAGCCCTCCCAAGAAACAGTCCTAAAAATTTGTCTAAGGGTCGACCCACGGCCGGACCCACAGACCGTACGTCAGACCATGGGCTGTGGTCCTGGTCCGTGGATCAGGACCCCCAGATCCGACTCCCAGTCGCCGAATGACGACCAACCAGAACGGACCGTCATTCTATCCACGGTCTATCGGTCTGGTCTGTCGGTGACCTCGACGATTTTTAAGTCTGGGGTCGTTTGGTCTTTTTCCTATGCGTTGGACCCCTAAACTACGTGGTTTTGGTCAGTTTTAGCCTAGTAACTTAATTAGAACTTACCCAAGTCAATTCTTTCTCCAAAAATTCATCGAAGTTGAACGAAAAGAAGGAGAAAGAGTCGAACAACCCTAGTCTAAGAATGCAACAAGGTTCTATCTATTCCAACCTCAAAATCAAAAGATTTCTCCGTGGAGTTTGTCACCAGGTATGTGGGATTTCACTAGTGGGTTCCTTTCACCCATTAGGTCCTTAGATTTCAATCAGAATCTTGATTCCCTTGATATTATCTAGACCTAGGGTTTCTTGAATGTAAAAAATTATTGTGATTTAGCTGTTGGAATGCTCCAAATCAGATTATCATAGTTTCGTAACAATTCAACTTAGTTTCTTGAATGAAATTCATAACCTTAGTTGTGTAGATTCATTTAGTTCATGGATTACACTTGCTAGGACAATTTAAATAGATATACATGACTCATATATTGAATGTCTCATTATTAATATTACAATGTTGCATTTTAGTTAGCATGTCAGAATCTTGAGCTATCCAATTTATTTCAATTATATTATATTTTATACATTCTATTGGGAGTAGGCTTAATACTGAGGTTGACTAGGGTCAGTCACCCTCATAGTCCCAAAACTACGTGCCATTGTAGGTAAGTACCCTATGTGGGCATTATACTTAGTGATCACATTAGTCATGCCTCTATACCTTTGGCAGGGTATATTGGGTCCTCTTGATGGGGCGTATACATCAGACTCCACAGTTAGCTCATGTTGTTTTATGTCGGTTGTTAGTAGCCCTCATAGACAAATTCTAGTGTATTGACCAGGTTAGCAGTTACAGTCCAGTCTTTAGTTTCAGTATGTTATAAACTTGGTCACTACCTTCAGTTAGTTCATATCCAGCATGTTTATCATATTTATCATATTCATAGTTTATCATTGCCTTATCGCTTGTTTCAGTTATTTGTTTTTGTTCAGCTTTATTCTATCATGCATGTTCTGTACCTTTCAAGTACTGACGCATACTCTGTGCTACATCTTCTCGTGATATAGGTTCAGGTCCTCAGCATTCAGATCACGCATAAATAGGTTCTCGATCTCCAGTTTAGTAGCATCAGTGGTGAGTCCTCATTCTTCGAGGATTAGTGACATGTTATCTTTCCATTTTCAGTCTTCTAGTTTTAGTTTTGCTAGAGTTAGCTGGGGACTTATCTCAGCTTCTCAAGTCAGTAGAGGCTTTTATTCAGACATAGTTTAGATTCAATTTTAGTTTGAGTTTGATTCTTCAGTTGTCATTAAACCCAGTTATATATATTCAGACTTAGAATGTGTATTCCCCATCATTTCATTTAATGATATGGTTCTAGCTTCCGCACACTATAAGTTTTATATTGAAAATCTTTAAGTATACTTATGATATGCCAGCAGGGTTAGCTTGAGGTCACTCGCGATCCTAGGTCTCGTGTCCATACCCTGGGGGTAGCTTCGGGGTGTGACATTAACGAACCTTCTATGAATGGTTCTAATACTACTACTGATTCTAGCAATGTTATGGTTGTTGATGATTTTGCTAAAAAGAAGTTTAAAAAGGATAACAAAACTATGAGAGAAAATTTGCTAAATGATATGACTAATCCTTTATTTGATTTATTTGTTACCTATAAATCTGCTAAAGAAATATAGGATAGTTTGGTAAAGAAATATGATATTGATGATGTAATAAAGAAAAATATGTTGTCGATATGTGGATTAAATTACAAATGGTTGATAATAAACTAATAATGGAACAAGTTCATGAATATGAAAACTTCACTGCTGATGTTCTCAACGAGGACATGAAGATGTGTGAGATTTTTCAGGCTAATGTTCTACTAGAAAAATTCCCGCCATCTTGGAGTGATTATAGAAATCAATTGAAACATATGAAAAAAATATTTAACTCCCGAAGAACTTATTAGTCATATGAGGACTGAAGAGGCGAACCGTCTCAAAGATAAGATCTAAACACTTTCTCTTAATTCTTATAAAGCTAATCTTGTTGAATCTTCTGGTATTGTTGTGGAAGATAGGTTCAAAGGAAAACATAAGAAAGTCTTGGAAAAGGAACATGTGAAGAAGAAAAATCAATTTAACAAGCCGAAGAGTCAAATTAAAAAATCTAAGGGCCTTTATTTTGTCTGTGGAAAACTTGGTCATAAGGCTGCCAAGTGCTTTCAAAGAAACGGGCAGGACACAAAGCAGGGAGGAAAAAGTGATGTCCAAGCTCATCTTGCTGAGGGTAATGAAGTGATTGTTGTTGTAGTCGTTGAGATAAATCTGGTGGCTACAAAACTGACTGGGTGCTAGACACAGGCGCTTCAAGGTATTTTTGTGCCAATAAGAATTTATTCCATGACTTTGAGGAGTCCACTGATTGAGAGTTTTTTATACATGGGTAACTCCACTATTGCTGGAGTTATGGGTAAAGGAAAAGTTTTACTTAAATTAACTTAAGGAAAAACATTATCCTTGAACAATGTTTTGTACGTTCCCTCCCTCAATAGAAACTTAATTTCCGGAGCACTTCTCAACAAAGTAGGCCTTAAACTTATTTTTGAACTTTATAAAATAATTATTTCTCGTGGAGGAGACTTTGTTGGGAAGGGATATCTTAGTGGATACTTATTTGTACTGAACATTGTTCAAGAGATTGTCAATAATACAAATATTTCAAATTCTGCTTTTATTGTTGAGTCTATTAATTTGTGGCTTTTATTGTTGAGTCTATTAATTTGTGGCATGGTAGACTAGGTCATGTTAATAATTCTTTTATTAAAAGACTTATAAAAATGAAATTCCTATGACAAAAACTGATGAGTTTTCTAAATGTCATGTGTGTGTAGAAGCAACACATGCTAAGAAACCTTTCAAATCTGTTATTAGTAGAAATACCGAATTACTTGAACTAATACATTATGATTTAGCAGATTTCAAGTACACTGTTAGTAAAGGTGGAAAAAAATATTACATTACTTTTGTTGATTACTTTTATAGATATACTAAGGTATATCTTCTTAAGTCTAAAGATAAGGCTGAAAGCATATTTTTGAAGTTCAAAGCAGAAGTGGAAAGTCAATTAGATTGAAGAATCAAGAGATTTAGATCTGATAGGGGCGATGAATATAGTACTAAAACTCTAGAGAAATTTTGTGAGAAAAATGGTATTATTCATGAGGTTAGTGTTCCCTATACTCCCCGACAAAATGGTGTAGCCGAACGGATAGAACTCTTAAGGAAATGATGAATTCTATGTTTATAAGCTCTGGTCTATCTGATAATATGTAGGAAGAACCAGTCTTGTCTGCATGCTATATTCTTAATAGAGTCCCTCACAAAAATCTAGACAAGACCTCATATGAGTTATGGAAAGGGTTTACCCCTAACTTGAAATTTCTGAAAGTGTGATGGTGTTTGGCTAAGGTCGGTCTACCTGATTTTAAATGAGTAAATATTGGTTCTAAGACTTTTGATACTGTCTTTATTGGTTATGCTCAAAATAGTGTTGCATATATATTTATGTAAGTGATCATTCTATTTGTGAATCTAGATATGCAAAAAAATTTGAGCATGTTTTTCCTTTGAAAAATAATGTGCTGAGTGATGTGCAAAACAGTGCTTCTACATCTATATCTACTGATTCTCTTGTTGTACCTTCTTCTAATGTTATTTCTAATGAGCACAAAAATGAACTTAGAAGGAGTAAAAAACGTAGAGTTGAGACTAGTTTTGGTCCTGATTTTATCACTACTTTCTTAACTGAAAATTTTGATAAAAATGTTTTAAATGATAAATTAGTGTTTATCTATTTAATAGAAGAAGACCTTAAGACTTATGATGAAGCAATGAGATCAATATATGTTATATTTTAGAAAGAGGCTATTAAAAGTGAATTAGACTCTATAGTTTATAATCACACTTGGGACTTGTATGATTTTCCTAAAGGTTGTAAACCTATAAGTAGCAAGTGGATATTTAAGAAAAAATTGAGACCTGATGGTACAATTGATAAATATAAGGCTAGACTTGTGATTAGGGGTTTTAACCAAAAGAAAGGTGTTGATTACTTTGATACATATTCTCCTGTGACTTAAATAGCGACTATTAGGACTCTTATTTCTTTAGCCTCTATTCATGATTTAGTGGTACATCAAATGGATGTCCAAACAACATTTCTAAATGGTGATTTAGAGGAAGAGATCTATACGACTTAGCCTGAAGGGTTTGTGATTCCAGGACAAGAAGATAAAATATGCAAATTGAGAAAGTCTTTGTATGGACTAAAACAGGCATCTAAGCAGTGGTATGAAAATTTTAATATCACATTAATGGATAATGACTTTGTTGTAAATTCATCTGATACATGTTTATTCTAAGATGATAGGTTCACATTGTGTGATTATATGTTTATATGTAGATGACATGTTAATATTTGGTCCTAATGTGAATGTTATTAATGAGACCAAGAACTTTTTGTCTTCTAAATTTGAAATGAAAGACCTTGGTGAAGTAGATGTGATTTTGGGAGTTAAAATAAAAAAGAACTGCTAATGGTTTCTCTTTGTGTCAGTCTCATTACATTGAAAAGATGTTGAAAAAGTTTGATTGTTTTGATGTAGTTCCAGTGAGAACTCCTTATGATCCTAGCATACACTTGAGGAAGAATAAAGAATCTAGTGTTTCTCAAACTGAATATGCTAAAATAATTGGGAGTGTAATGTTTCTCATGAACTATACTCGGCATGATATAGCTTATGTTGTTATTAGATTGAGTAGATATACTCATAGTCCAGGTAGTGAACACTGGATTACTCTTCATCACTTGCTAAGGTATTTGAGAGGTACTATGAATTGGTGTTTGCATTTTAATAATTTTTTTTGCTATTTTAGAAGGTTTTTGTGATGCAAATTAGGTAGCTCATAATGATGATGCTAGCTCCACCAGTGGCTATGTGTTTACTTTGGGTGCAACTGCTATTTCGTAGAAGTCTTCCAAAGAGACATGTTTAGTACGTTCTACCATTGAATCAGAATTCATTGCTCTCGAGTTGGCAGGGCAAGAAGCCGAGTGGCTGAGAAATATTTTGGAGGATGTGCCATTGTGGGGAAGACAAGCTTCACCAATCTCTCTTCATTGTGACTCACAAGCAACAATTGGAATTGCCAAAAATAGTGTGTACAACGGAAAAAAGAGACATATTCACATCAGACATGGTGCAGTTACACAATTGTTGAAATTGGGTATTATTTCCTTGGAATATGTAAGGTCGAAAAGAAATTTAACGGATCCTATGACCAAGGGTTTGACAAGGAAAATAATCTGTGAAACGTCATGGGGGATGGGGTTAAAGCCCATTGATTGAGGTAGTGTGGTGTACCTATTAGGCCTTAATACACACCACATTTTTTTATCCCTATGGCGTGAGGCATTGTTTTATAAGGTTGAGCTTATTTTGCTCTTAATGATTCTATAGCCTTAAGGTGGTATATTTGGCTAGACTTGATGGAATCACCTACGTGAGTGTAAATGTGAGGTCGCCTTCTATGAAAGACTCGGATCGTCTTTATAGAGAACTCATAATACCTAAGGTGTGTGTGCATGACCATAAAAGCACTTTGTATCGTGGAGAATGCTTAAATTTAGGGATATGGTATGTGTTATGGGGGTCTCAATTTATATCCACTCAGTTCAAGAGTACTTCACTTTGTGGATATTAAGTTGTTGCCTCATTTCACTATGTGTTAATTCAAATCGAAACATATTGACACTTAAGTACATGTTCCTTTCGTTTGTCAAAATTTTGTTCTTACTCTTTATTTTTGCATTAGTGGGGGATTATGAAATTAATTACTCATTTATTCATTTTGTGTAATGCAAAGAATAATAATTCCGTTCTTTGTAAAATACGTTACAAAGAGAATAACATTTCTATAGAATGTGATGTAATGGACTTTAATGCCATTAACATTCACAATATGTTATACAAATTATCTCTTCACTTTGAAACTTCTCTTTTGCAAATCCTATATAAGCATGGCATTTTGTGAACATGAATACACAACCAACAAAAGAAAAGAAAACATTTTTCTTCTTTCTTGTTATTCTTAGAATATTTTTTGGACAATTGGTTTTGGGCAACCTCCAAACTTTCAGCCACGAGTGCACGCGTTTGAGAGTAATGTAGAACCTTGGGGAGCGACCGGCTACTACAATTTGCACCGGAGTCAGGCCGAAATCGCTTTCCAGACAGTGGCTTGCCATGACACAGTGTTTGTACTAAGTTATTCACTACTTTGTAATTCCAATCTAATATCAATATTGTAGTATTATTTCCCACCCGTTCATGTTTGACTTGACAAAAAAAAACAATAAATAAAATGATAACTTTATTATAAAACACCTAATTATTAAATTATATATAAGTCATCTAACTCACTGAGAAATAATTTGAAAAGAATCAATAATTAACATAAGTATAAGATGATAAATTAACTTTTAGTTTAATAAACTAGACAAGTAAAATGAAATATCTATTTTTAATTAATATATTAAACAAATAAAAATAGACGAAGAGAAGTAATGAAAAACTAAAAATAGAAGGATTAGTTGTACACCAATAGCATGTAGATTTTTTTTACCTGTGGTGACACAAGTTAATAATATGCTTATTATATATCAATAATAATAATAATATTTTAGGTGATATCATAATGTAAAGAATCAATTGTGGAGAAAGCAAAGATATTTAAAAGTTTAATAAGATCTATTCACATTATCAATTTCAAAGCACACTAAAGGGTAAAGAAAATATAAAAGATAATAAACAGTAAAAGATTACGAATATATATATATATATATATATATATATATATATAAATAGAGTATTTACCAGATATATTGAACGTGACTTATTCTTGAAAAAAAGAGTTAAATCTCAATGGAGATTTATCTCTTTGTGTTGTTGGTGAGTGATTGAAGCTGCTAGATGACCTGATGAAATAAGAGAAGAATTGACATTGGGGACACCTTAATAACTTATATTACTCTATACCCACTTAATTTATTTTTGGTTTATCTTCTAGGATTGGGCTTTTAAAAAAGGAAAAAGTGTGGGGTCATGAGTTCTTTGGCCTTTTAAAAAAGGAAAAAGTGTGGGGTCATGGGTTCTTTGGCCTTTTTAAAACTTGGGCTATATTTGTGAATGTGGGGTCATAGGCTTGTTTATTGTTTTTAAAACTTGGGAAAATATATATCTTTACAAAATTATATTATAATCCCAATACATTTTAGAGACCTAATTTTATATTAAAATCTATTTTGAAATGTTAAAATATATATATTAAAAAGGTACCTTTTATGAAACCTGTTCCGACGTTTCTTCTTCTCAAGTGCAAGGGTTTTTCATCTTCCCCATACACCAGTGTAATCATCACTTCTCTTCCCCATACAACTTCTCAACCATTAACTTATACAAATTTTTCTTCCATTAACTTATACAAACTTTTCAACCATCTCATCGTCCTAAACGTCTCTCAAATCTTCATCTGTTTTATTGAATCTTCTTCCCCAAGTTCAAAGCTTTCATCTTTGGTAAGTTGAATCTTCTGTAATGGTGTTTTTCGGTAATTTTTAGCCGTGTTTGGTTGTATATTTTGTTATAGTAGTGTAATATTTAGCCGTATTTGGTTGTTTAATGATTCTTTTTTTTGGACTGTTTTTCTTCATGTTCTTATTTAAGATGTTTTTCGCCGTATTCCATGAATATTTGTGGTCTCTAATGACGTTTTTGTTTGGTATAAATATTTGACCCTATTTGGTTGCTTATTATTTTTAAAAATAATTTATGTTTATCTCACCTATTGATTTTGAAATTTTGGCTTTTGTTGTGAATTACTATTTTTCTCGGTTGTATTTGTTTACTTTTGCTGGTCTTGTTTTTTCTCATTACATATGTTGTTACACGAAGTGCAGTATTTTTCATTGCCCTCCTTTGTTAGATCGCCTAAACTTTGATCGACTTTAGTGGCATTTTCTGTCAATCGCATTGTTGATTTCTGTGTTGTATCTGCTTTTTATTTTGCATGTTTTATTGTAGGTTTACTCTGATTATGGCTAAAATTAGAGGTGGGATTGTTAAACGACCTGTTCGTAAGCCTTCAAAAAACAAGAAAAGAAAGGCTGAAGAAGTTTCAAGATGTTCAAAAAAGAAAAAAATGGTAGTTGAAGAACCCAAGTCTAACTCGGATTCTGATACGATGGCTGAAATCGACAACTATGAGGACAGTAGTGCCCAAACTACTGATGATGTTGAGTCTACTGAAGAAAACACTGACAATGGAGATGAGTCGAGTAGTGGAGATAGCCGAGATACTGGAAATGAGGATGATGATCCTCTGTCCTTGCCAACTTGTGCAAGAAAAATCTCTGGTAAGTCCTATAATCTCACTACATGTATGGATGAGTTAGGATCTTTTCCAGCCAAAATTTCTGTGAGAGCAAGAATGACTCTTTATCGTGATTTTAGAAATGCTTTAGTTTAAGAAAAAAATTATAATGACTTTAAAGGTAGTTGTTTTGGACATTTAGGGCATATTCCTGAATATTACAAGTTCAATGGACAGATGGTCCATTACATGTTGTTGCGTCGTGTAAAAACTGATAAAAAATGGCATGAGATGTGGTTTTGTGTGAATGATAAGCCTGTTTGTTTTGGCTTAAAAGAGTTTGCATTGATTACGGGGCTGATTTGTCAGCATACCCCCGTGATGCAAAAATGAAAAAAGTGCTTCAGAAAGGTGATAAATTTTACTATAAAGTGACGAAGAATAAGAATATCAGTGGTTCAAAGTTGGTGAGTTTGATTAAGGGTACCATATTGAATAAGAAGCAGAAGTTCAAGTGCTCTTTAGTTTGGTTCGTCCACTCAATGTTGCTTGCCCACGATCGATCTAAGATTGTGGATGCAAACCACATTAATATGGTCGATGATTTAGATTTTTTCAAGAGTTATCCGTGGGGTAAAGAGTGTTTTGATTTAACAGTGAAGTATTTGAAGAAACAAAGTGAAGTGTACAAGGAAAGAGGGAATGCATCGTATGCTTTGTATGGCTACCCCTGGGCGTTTCTAGTAATTTTTATCAATTATGGACTTGGTTAATATTAAACTCTTATATATTTATATAGTGTTTCATAGTCTCTGTTTATTTATTTGTTAATTTATTAATTTTAGGTTTGGATATATGAGGCTTTTCCTCATCTTGGTAATTATGCAAAGAAGTCCTTGGATTCTCCTCTGCCAATTCCCCGTTTACTTAGATGGCACACGGCAAAGAGCGATAACATTATCGAAGGTGATCCATTTAAGTACAAAGGAAAAAGTGCAAAGGTATAAACTTATTTATTATTATCTAGCAATATTTGTAAATTAGTGAAGGTTTTGTTCTATTTATATTTTTTTTGTAGGTTGTGCATCCATACCTTGTACCTACTGTCCGTGAGACAAAACAAAATTATATGGCAACATTAAAGCCATATACGAACGAAGTGAAGGACACAATTATTGATGCCTTAAAGGCATTTGAAAGGTGTCACTATCCTTATTTCTGCAGTAGAGAACCAGGAGGATGAAATATTGGGTGAGAATAATTCCAACCAACCTTGTGAGAATTATGTTTTGAGTGGACAGAAAATAAAGATGATAATTTGTGTGAGCGTGTTGCATCCCTTGAACTATTAATGATGGAAGTTATTGCTTTCATACTAGATGGGAAATTTAGGAGAGCTCAAACGCACAAGAAAATGAAGGTAGACTAATTTATATACTATTTGTATGAAATTATTTATTTGTAAGAATGCTAATCCACTGATCTTGCAACAATAATTGATAAAGATGAAGACTATACAACACCAACAGTTGATAAAGATGGTGCTGAAGTTGATGTTGATGAATTACTTCCATTAACAATAATCGATTAAGAACTGCTTGCAGTTGATGAGTACTTTGCAGAAGAAGTTAATGAACAAGAGGAGGACAAGATGGCAGAAAAAGATGAAGAAAGAGAAGTGGAGAAACTAGAAGAGAACAAAGAAGAAGAAAAAGAAGAGGAGCATATCGAAGAGAACAAAAAAGAAGAAAAAGGAGAGGAGTAGATCGAAGAGAAGGAAGAAGAACAAAAAGAAGAGGATAGGATCGAAGAGAACAAAGAACAAGAAAAAGAAGAGGAGCAGATCGAATTGCAGGAAGAAGAAAAAGAACAGGAGAAGCTGGAAGAGAAGGTAGATGAAGGCAGTGATGAAAAATCAGTGGATGTGATGGGTATCGTGATAGAGCTCAATGGTGAGCTAAATGGTGATAAGTAAGACAATTGGTTTGTGAAGTTGGTTTAAGGCAATTGGTTTTTGAAATGGTTGGTTATTTGTGTTGATGATAAGGCAATTAGTTTTAAAGATAATTAGTTTTTGGTGGTTGAATATTAGCACAATTGGTTTTTGAAGTGGGTAGATGATTAAGATAGGTGGTTTTTTAAATGGTTGGTTTTTAGTGGTTGATGATTAAGACAGTTGGATCATGTAAATGTTGCCAGTTATGGACTTTAAATTGTATATATAATGCACTGTCCTGTCAATTCCAAAAAGACTTCATTTTATTAATAGATTGTACTACTACATGAGTAAAAGATATAATATTGTACTACTGCATCCCTGTTACACATTTCCAAAAAGCAACCACTAACAACAAACCATACAATATAATTTTTAGGCCTGTCTCTTTTTCTTCACCCAATATCAACTTTTGTTTTAATTGATCCCTATCTTTTTCGATGTCTTTTAGCAATCCTTTAAAGTGGTTTCTCTGCTCTTCGACCACTTTGAATAAACTCAATAGCAAATCCCTATTTTCTTCGGAGTTTTGAAGCCTTTCTAATATTTGAAATTTGGTAATGCCTTGAAAATTTGATGTCTTGAGTTCCGGACTCAATTTTGATGGGCTGCTCGTTGATGAATCATTTTCAAACCACTTAAAAAAAGAGCATGCACCAATTGCACAGTTAAAGAATTGTCGACCTGGGTTCGTATCGGTGTGTGGCGTCCTCAACATAGCTAAATTACCATAACGACAAACGTAATATTTTTTTGCATTGGATGTTTGAGATGCTTGAGACATAATAAAAAGAGATGTTTAAGTATTATAAAATAGAATAGGATGGAAAAGTTCATGAATTTTTCTTTTTATACACTAAAAAAGCAAATGTTAGCGTTGAATAGTAGCAGTTTGTAGTTTGTTACCGTTGTAAAACTTGGATAATTGAGTATTGTCACTGTTTGTAAAAATATATAGATAATTAAGACAGTCCATATTTTTTCATGTGCTTGGGTTAGATTGTACCAACGATATCTGCACTTCAACACTAATAAGGTAAATACGGATTGATATCATGATCCATAAATGTTCTATACTGCACTTACTAGATTATGACCCTTAAATATAGACTGTAGCTAGTATAATTTAAAAGGGAGAATGATTAACTAATAATAAATAATATTATTGAAATTTATTAAATTAAATAAGTTTAAACAAGTAATGTAAAGGTCCAAATACATTGGGGGTGGAGATAAATAATGTATGAGAAAGAGTTGTAGTTATACAATGAACATCTTCAAACTAATGTGTGAAGAATGCACAAGTATGAATGAGGAATAATTATGTGTGGTTATACAATCAACATCTTTACAACATAAGCATGTGATCATGTATGAGTCCATATAAATTGGGGTGGCAATCAACAATGTGTGGTTGAACAAGTGACATCCTCAAAACATACTTATGTTTTCTCAAACATTGTTCTAAGGATGTTGATTGTATAACCACAATTCTTCCTCGTACATCACTAATCACCACACCAAATTTATGTGGACTCTTACATGATCATATAACTTGTTTAAACTTATTTAATTGGATAAATTTCAAATATATAATTTATTATTAATTAATTTCTATCTTTTTTAAATTCTACTAGCTTTGGTCTATATATAAGTGTCAGATTCTAGTTGGTGAAGTAACGATAATGCATTAACATAGATATAAACCCGAATATACCTTACTAAAGTCAGAGTGTAAATCTCATATGTCATGCATACACCTTACACATATAGATGTATCGATTGTATAAAGGGTTTATATATTTTGATAACCAGTAAATATTTAGATATACAAATTTTACAACGGTAATAAAAGTTCAAATTGCTACTTTTTTTAATGGTAACATCTATATTTTTGACAATTCATTAAGGATTCGTTTGGTAGAGTGTATATGCAAATAATGCTTGTATTAGTTATAATTGAATTAATTATACTTGGATTATTTCTTAAGCATTGTTTGATTTGGTGCATTAAAAATAGTCACAAATATCATTCTAATTCTAATTCTTAATCATATTTTAATTCATGCATTAGAATCATTGCATTACAAATACCATGAATTTTCATATATTAATAATTTTCATATATATAGACAGTGTACAAAATGTATGTCATCTTTTGATTGATCTATATTAGATCATGAGTAATTACAATAATAGATGACAATAAATTGACGAAAATGCTGGCAGTTGCTTGATTACAGTAGCAAAAAAAAAGCAGAAGCTTGATTACAATAGCAAAAAACAAAAAGTAGCTTCATTACAAAAACAAATTCAATCTAGCTTGTTTAAGATTTATTGTTGTTCGCACATGTAGTTCTCTTGTGTCCGGTTCTCTTACAAATTGAACATTTGTTCCTTCTCTTGCTCTTGAAATTCTCACCGATGTCTTTGACACGTTTTCTTTTTTTTCTTCCAAGTTTGGTATCGACAAGAGGCGGAAGAATGTTCACATTAAGCAATTCTTCGGGAACACACCATTCCGACTCGAGAGGGACAATATTAATAGAATCCATGTATGCAAGAAGGTACGCTTCAACTTTATACAAAGGGGAAGAGTACTCATAGATGCTCATACCATACTCATTGCCATGCTTCGATCGCAAAACGGTCATCGCGTGAGCACAAGGTATCTTGATCAAGTCATATTTCTTACATGAACATGACTTTTCCAGTACGTCCACATAGGCAGTAACACCCGCACCGAACACGGTCAATTGATTGTCGTCCCCGGTTATATTCTCCACATACAAGGAGTCGCCCTCTATCATTTTTTCACTTGCAATTTTTTCCGCAGCTGACACCATTTGATTACCCATTGATTTTAGGATATATGCATCGATGAGAGTCAACAACCAGTTAGCTGAAAATTATTGATGGGTCAACTTCAGATGGTCATAACTTTTAGCACAAAATGAATTGTGTGTCCCATTACCTATGATATGATAGATAATTGAATTATCTTTCCAAC
>JAJOOS010029794.1:0-15315 GCA_029582725.1 Solanum chiquidenum
GGGTTAGTAAATTATACACACGTAGCCGGACAAAGGTGCGGGGTGAAATTCTCTAGATGCCGGACCAAGGATTTAGAGATACCTAACTTATCACTTTGCATGTAGTGCACTAAGAAAGGATTGCTATTACTAGGATTACTGCGTTATGACCTTGTGGGGAACACGTATACCCTAGCTATTTCTCTCATCTTGATAACAACCAAAATTGACTTGTGATTACTATTACTTGTTGAATTCTTACAATTCTATTCACAACCCCTTCTTTAATTACTTGTTTCTGGAAGTAATTTGACTAATTGAATATAATTGTTGGTTAAAGTAAAGTCTAAACTATTTTCCTCGTGGGATCGATCCCAACCTACAAGTTGGGTTCTTTACTTGAAACGATGACTTATGCTTCTTTAGGGAGGTGTAATTTGAGCGTATCAATGGTTAAGATGGTGGCTCCTCCCAATGTTAGGCTAGAGTCCAATGAACATCTTTGGATTTCCCATAAACTATGTGCCTACATAGGATATGTATTAGTTATACCCTTGGAAAGTAGAACACCTTCCACGGTGTGGGGTTTATGACACCGGATTCCATGATTTAGCTCTCATGGTCTATGCCGGTTAATTCTTATTCCCATCGTGTGAGATGTGCACTCTAGTTACTTGATAGGTACTACAAAGTGTAGGTAGTAGTATGGGATGGTATCTATACATTGCACGAGTAGGCTTTTAGGGTACTATAGTGAGTTCTCTAAGCCTTAATGACTAATGAATGAAAGTCCTCTAAATGCATGAATGTGTCCTAAATGATTCTAATGAAGAATGTTGACTTATTGTTTAAATGAAATGGTTGAATGAATAGCTTATATTGATGAAATGAGTTACTTGGCATATTGTATTAAAATGTAAAGGTTCTTGTCTATTGTAGCCTTGAGGAATGCCTAAGTGTGTATGAAGAGGTTGTATGAGTGGCCACTTCATATCTTACTTAAGTGTGTCTTAGGGTAACTTTAGATAGAGGTCCTAGTATGGTGAAATGACTTACTTGATAAATGTGCTTATGTGTTGTATATTGATACTAGTTGAGCATGATTTCTTGTGATGTGAAGCATGATCAATGGTGGATTCACTTTTAGTGATTTTAATGTGGCACTTTGGTGTGGGTGGTAGTATGGGACGCTACCCATACATTGCACACGGTGTAGCATAAAAGTTACTTGAGGTGAAGGCTAAAGGTAAAGGCAAAGGGTTATATGTGGTTTTGACTAATTACGAATTAGGTGCCTATGAATGTTGGTTGTGACTTATATTATGCCTCTTGTATCAATGTTCATGAAGTTTTACTCAAATGGCATGAAAGCATGACTTTCAACTCAAATGTCCCTTTTCAAGCATGTTTTTGCATGGTCATCATACTTAGTACATCTAATGTGCTAACCCCATTCTTTTCCCTTTTTACCAAAGTGTAGGCTTTGGAGATGTTGGGGTTCTATGCTTGAAGGATAGGTCTCTAAGGTGCTTGAAGATGAGGACTTAGTGAGTCCTCATAGTTTCTAGGACGAACCCATGGTGTTTCTTTTTTATGTCTTTTAGTTTTGTTAAAGTTTTGTATGGGCTAAGCCCCAATGTTGTATTCAAAGTATTAGATGGTTTGAGACATAGTGTATAAAGTCTAGAAAGTCTTCCACTTGCTATTTAATGAAAATGTCTTCGATTGTAAAGAAAGTTTTTAATTCTTCTCTATTTTCAAGTATCTTATGCAATGAATGATCTATGAGGCTTGTATAAGACCTCTTCGAGGTCGAGTAAGCCGTGTTACGACTAGGGGGTGCTCTTGGGTCGTGATAGGAGCACTTCCACTTCACCATGTTTATATAGCTTAGTGATCAAAGATGGAAAAACAAGGGAGAGGCTATCAAGAAAATTGAACTCTTGAAACTCATTCACGATTAAGTGGCGCACATTCAACGGGATATCAGCAAGTACACATGCCACTATAAGTGTCTACAACACTAAAATTTTCCTAATGTTACCACTTGTGTAGATGCGGCTGCATACAATAGACATCCATATTCTTGCCTTAGCCGTCATATGGGAGAATAGAATTGTGGCCTTTATGAAAGACCATGGGAAATTTTTGCCTGAGCATAACTTTAATGCTGGCCAAGCGCCAGGCTCACAAACCATGGACTTGAAGGCCTCAGTGTCATGATCTAGCAGCCCATATAATGCATTGATTTCTTTCGTCCCATAGTCAACGACCTTGCCTCAAATATTAATTAGCCTTGTTGATATGTCAGTTTCCATGAGTTTAGAACATAAATCCCTCACACATTACTCATTTGCCATGAAAGGTTCGACTACAAAGCATATCCATTCAGAGTTTTCCAACCTTTGGTAGAAGTTCGGAAGTATTTCATCAACTTTGTCAAGTGCTATGCATCTCTCAGAGAGCAACTTCTTCTTAATCAAATCAGAATAGTAATTATCCTAAGCTGGAAGAGTGACAAAGAGATGTTGGTCATATTCGACCATAAATGCCTCCTCAAAATCATATTCTTCTTCCATTCTTGTCTTTTTAGTGATATGAAAATCACAATATCTTAAAAGTGTAAGAAACAAGTGTTAAAAATGCTATTTTGTTGGTATATATCAAAGAAAAGGGTTAGGAATCAATCTGGGGACTAAAACAAACCTGCTGATAAAATTTCCACCGGCAGGAAATGGCCTCTGATCTCGTAAAAGTGAGACCATGTTCGCTTAAGCGAACATGGCAAAAGCGACTAGAAGGCTGCTTATGCAGAAATCGCATAAGCAAAGAGGGATCCCTTAAGTGGACTTCGCTTTTATGACTAATCTCCCTTTTAAAATGAAAAACAAAATTTCAATTCACGATTTCACACAAAAACTTAACTCTTAGCAGTTCAAATTCAACTATAACCAAACAAGCAATCTAGAAACTCAATCATTTTGGCATAAGAAGCTTCGAAAATTTTCCTTGAGTTCTTTTGGGAAAAGAAAACACATGGTTACATTATTTTTTTCATCAATTTAATCATGAAATGGGTACTGGAGACTTCCCCAAATATACCAAATCATCCCACACACATGTATCAAACAATTATAACTCAGAAGTCGGCCAACATAATAAAGAATTTAACCCCCCAAGTTTAAGAAGTTACTACCCACAAAATACCCCAATCATTCAACAAGGTGCACAATTTCAAGAAAAACTTACCACTTCAAGAGAGTAAAAGAGAGAGACACTTGCTCGGCCAAAGGATCGATCGAAACTTGACGAGCATAGGGAGGAGCTTCGTGTTCCGCATTTTCCCTCACATTCCTTCTAGCATAACCTCTTCGAGTATCCATGTCCTGTAGAGCATCGGATAGGGATTAGGAGAGAGACCTTATAGAGTTAAACTTTATTGCACGACTTTAGAGTAATGAAGAAGTGGAGTTTCCTAAACATCTTATAGCCTCTAATTCATAACTGTGGTGTGCTTCACACACATGAACAAGACTCAACTCAACGTGGCTTATGAGACATCCTAGGACCATTCTAAACCTTGTGCTCTGATTATCAAGTTTGTCCCGATCCAGGGTTACACCCTGAGAGGCCCCATATAAGCCACTTAACATTCATAAATATAAGAAATAGAACAAGGAATAAAGACAACATTTCAACTCCAAAGTTTTATAACAGTAAAGTGCAATTCTAACACACTTGCCTCATTAGCCATCTAGTACAATAGAATGAAATTGGTCCTAACCCATACATCATGTCCAAAAACATGAAATCAGAAAGAAAACTGAAACAATGAAAATCTGTCCTCAAAGCATGAGGACTCACAAAAGCTTGGAAACCTCGCAATCGACCACTAGCCACAAAACTGAGAAACTTGACAATCAGACCCTACATTTGTCAAAATATAGGAAAGAGTATGCGTTAGTAAAAAACAATGTACCAAGTATGATAGCTATGCATAAAACATTTAAATCATACTAAAAGGGGACATTTGATGACATGCAATTGACCAAGCTAAAACATGATATAAAAGGGATAGAAAATATAAGTTAGAAAACATGGTAAATGCAAGCTAACATCATTTAAAACCCTTGAACACGTGTGCGATACTTCTTGAAGTAACCTTATTTCATTATTATTGTGGAAATTAGCTTTAACCGACATAGAGACCATGTGAGTTATAACATGATCCCCCGTGTCTCCCACAGCGAAAAAGGGTTGTCCTACTTGCCAAGGTAAGGACCATGAACTTCTAGCTTAAATTGATCCACTAGCTAATGTCTATATAGACAATCATCCTACGAGGGCACATATGTAAAGGATAAGGAGGTTGCTTTTACAAGCCCGACCTCTACTAATGGGAGAGCTTCCATATCAATATCATCTCGGTGCTAAGCATAAATTCCACAGAATGTCATTTCTTACTTTTCTTTATTATCCACGGAAGTGCACGTCATCTTTCCAATCCAAGGTAGGTTTTATTAGGATAGCTCTTTATCTTTTATTCATTTAGGTGAGACGACGTTTAAACCTTACAATCCTTACTATGTGAGAAAACCTTTCACAATCATACTTTTATGTGTTTAAGAGAAATCCTTTCAACAACAAAACAACATCATCATTGATACTTTACTCTCAAAGCATCCTTAAAACATTTGCAAAGATTTCATAAGAACATGCATAATTCCGTAATTCACATTTCAAGGCTCAAAGCCCACTTTCAATCATACACATTTAGAAAATATGGGTTAGATATGTATTCCATCATAAATTTATGTAAATCTATCAATTCAAGCTTGATTTCATAAAACTGCTCTTTCATAATCAAAATCAACATCATATGATCATAATTTGGAAAACATGGAGATTTTCTGGGTTCATGGGGGAATCATCATAAAATCACAGTATTTCATCAACTCATGCATAAGATATCATAATTCAATCATTTAAATCAATAATCAAGAGAACCCATGTAAATTGAAGAAAACCTTAACTCAATTGGGGATTTCTAACTTTTTAAGTAGGAGAATTTGGGAACTCTATGAATGGAAGGAATCCATGGATGAAAAATATCATACCTTGAAGCCAGTTTCTTATCTTCAATGGAGGAATGGAGACTTGACTTGAAACCCTAGGTTGAATCCTTCTTCTTATAGCTTTCTAGAGACAGAAATATTTTGGAGAGGAGACTTGTTCTTCTTTTAGAAATTTGAGAGAATGTTTTCTATTGGGGAAAATGCGGGTTAAAATACTTATATAGGGGTCTTAGTGAAGGGTAAAATGACATAGTATTAGGCTAGACTAAATAGGAAAAGACCCAACTGCCCCTGAAAATAACTGCCGACCTATCATCGAAGCCTCTGACCGACGGTCTGTCCTTCCTTACTGTCATATATGGTCAGAACCTTGATTCAGAGTCTTGACCTACGGATCCTCGAAAACGTACCGTGGACACTTACCAAATGTATGTTGGTCAGGCAGTGGTTCTGGGCTTCTGAGTCTTAGTTGGGGTAACCAACCACGGACCACACCTACGACCCGTGGGTGGCCTCCATCGAATGGCACCTGCAGCTTCTGAGAAATGTTGTCTTTCCCTTCTCGAATCGGAGATGTTAAAATATCCTCCAAGTCCTCGAGATCATCATATACCTCCACCTCACAAATACCCTACTCCTTCTCATCTTTCTAACGAGTGTCCGACTCATCACCCTCATCTGCTAAAACAGCATCTCCAGTTGCAGTGGTCAGAGAAATCTAAAAAAAAACTTGTATCTTTGAACTCTGAACCTCGGGAAGGTCCACAGTGTCGAAAAACATAGATAAATCAGTATATTTGAGCTCATCCACATCACGCCTCAATCCAGCAACATCAGGCCTTAAGGGTGTTACATCATCGGACTAGCGAACTCCCTGCACACATGCCTCAACCCACACAACAAGGGCTTCCAAAGCTAGGCCATGTGAAGTAATCAACTCGTAACTCAGCTCGGATAGGGGATCGAGCAGAAGGAATGGCCTGCTCAATCAGTCTTGGGACAGTCGCCTCGACCCGAGTAGCATGTACATCAACAAACTGGGCTAGATGGTCATTCTTATAAAGCATCGCACGTGTCAATGATGGGGGCGGGAAGAAGATACAACAGGAGAACTAGTGGGACAAGATGTAGTAGGAGTAGATGAAATAGGTGTACCTGAAATCAGGGTAATCAAATAGAAGGGGTTTCTTGGGAATGTCATAAATTGAATGCCAATCTCGCAAAATGGGTGATTAATATTTACTAAAAGTCATTGAACCTCAGTGGGTAGGCTAGGCTTTGGGTGCAATAGTAATTTGTCAATCAACTATTACAAATAAAGTGAGTTCTTTCAAACCTCAACAAGTGTAACACAAATTAACAGCCCCTTACCTTAATCAATTTACTTTTTCAAGCTACATTTGCAAGATTGCCTTCAGATCCACTTTGTCAATCTAAATCTATATCAACACAATCACTACAATCATCAACTAATATTTTCAAATCTAATACTTCTTTCTCAAGCAAGCTTAGAGTGCTAAACTAGAATTGTATTTGCACCTACAATTCTTGAATTAAAACACAAACTATTAATTGAACCCACTTCAAATCAACAAGAAAATCAGTAAATATAAATACCCATAAGCTAATTGAAGCATTAAAATACATAATCACACCCCCAAGAATGGGGGGGTTTAGCCAAACATAATAAAGAACAAGAAATTGTTACCAACACAATTTTCAATCAGGTTGGGCAACAATCCACAAGTCTCCAAATACTCAAATTGAAGCTAAAAATCAAATAAACCCTAAATCTCTACTCAAAAGTATAAAAACAATGTTTTAGAATGTTCAAGATCAGAAACCCAGAACAGGACAATGCGGGAACTCATTTTCTTCTTTTAAAAATTACATTTATACGTTCCCACAATTTCCGCATCGGAGTCACTTAACAAAGTAAGTCGAGCATCACCGACCTGGTCGGCGATGAGCCAAGTGCTCCTCTTCTCGCCTTTTTGGCATGCCTTTTTTAGCCAAATTGTTTTGTAACTTAAGGTGATAGAAATTGGCCCCGCCAATCTATTCGGCCTGTCGCTGAAACACTAGTTTTCTCGCCAAGTTGGTTTTGTCCATGGGCTGGCCTTCTGGAAGTTTAGGCAAGCTAAAGGTCCACTCGGAAACTCACCGAGCGGCTTTGGCGAGTATCATTTCTGATTTCCTTCAACTTTTTCAATTTTTTTGCTCCTTTTAACCTCGTAATGTCCTTGCCTTGCTCTTTTACCTTAATTGCTGTAAATTAACATTTTAACATGATTTATGAGCATAAAATAGGCATTGAGGACACTAAAGCTTTAAATATTAAGCCTCACATAAGTCAAAATCTCCGACTCATCAATACTATGCGAGCAAAGCTTTGAATGTTGCTCGAAAGAAATATACTATTACTGAATGATAATTGCTTGCCGCAGTATTCACATTTGAAAAGTTTAGATCCTATTTTCTTGGCACTAAAGTTATAGTTCATACTGATCATTCGACATTGAGGTATTTGATGGCAAAGAAGGATGGAAAACCAAGACTGATTAAATGGCTTTTAATACTGCAAGAATTTGACTTTGAAGTGAAAGATAGAAAAGGAACAGAAAACTAAGTGACTAATCACTTGTCAAGATTAGAAGAAGAGTCTATGATAAATTTAGCAGATGAAGTTGAGATAAATGATGCCTTCCCCGATAAGCAGGTATTGGCTGCTTTTTTTTTATCTTATTCCATGGTTTGCAAATTTTTCCAATTATTTGGCAAGTGATTTGGTGCCTTCAGATCTGTCATTTATAAAAAAGGAATACATAGGAACACACTCACAAACTTTGCATCACTTGTAAGGTATCGATATAAAAACTTGAACTATTCCTTGTTTACTTGCAATCACAAAGTTATACTTGACCTTGGATATGAATTTATTGTGATACGATTAGTTCTACAGTACCCTTGGAATGATGGTTTAGTGCGTGTTGTTGATGTATGTGATTAAAGCATGTTATTTTCTAGTTGAACTTCTTGACTTAGGGTTTCAAGTTATTTTTGTTCGTCTATGATTAATTGCATGTTCGAAACCCTAGGGATTAAAGAATACCATAAATATGTCAAAATGTATTTTCTAGATGTAGCTTGATAGTTGAAATTATGATATTTTGATTGATGGGTTAAACTGTGAATTTGTCGTTACTGATACCAGTACTGGTTGACGACCACAACCCATGGGACGTGGGGCAACCTAAGGACCGTAGGTCTGGTCTCGTTGATCAGCCACACATTACGGTAGCGTAAGTTGTGAACTACGGTTTAGCTTACGCTTGGTCATTCCATCAACAGACTGTATTGATGAACCGTCATTCGAACTACTGGGACCTAAAATGGGGCTTCATCACCTACGGTGGGCATCAACTATCCGTTGTTCATTCGATGGCCCATAGGTACCTACCATAGGTCTCAAAAGTAGCTACAACCCAAGATTTATTTAGTTCCGAATTTTCTTTTATTTATTTTTTGGTTTATTTTGGGTACTTTGGTTACTAATAATGTCCATTACATGTGAAATGGTGCCCAAAATGATTAATACATACCAAAGGCAAGGAAAGTCGAAGTCCGTGGATCCGTCACACCGGTTGATCAAATATTCTAGTGGGTTGGACTATGAACCTGAGTACACTAGAGGCTCCCCCACTGTACCTTTGACGACAAGGTGCCGGTCTAGTCAGGTTGTGCAATCAGATGATGATAATGCCCCACAGCCTAAGGAGGGGTCCAACGTTTGAATAATGAGAACCAAAAGTCATTATTGTCACGACCCAGGGGTGCCCCCTAGATCTAAAAAGGCACATAGAACCTCTAAAGGTTTCATGTAAGCCACTTAACATATCATAACATAAGCATAGAATGATAAAGATTTAAAAACACATTTCAGTGTGTTAAAATTTTCATAAACAAAAAACGGAAGTTTAGACTTGTCTCAATATAGCCATCTATTACAATACATTGAATGAAATAGGGCCTAGCCCATACAACATGTACAAAAAGGAAAGACAATAAAGGAAATTACAATGAGATAAAATCCTTCCTCGAATCATGATGACTGACAAACTAGCAGGAGAATAAGTGATGTTTGCGTAATAAAGACACAACTTTCGATGCAAGTGTCTACGATCGTACAATAGTTTAGTAACCCAACCAAGGTTTGGGATCGTTCCCAAGAGAGTAGTTTTGAGAATTAATAGAACAATAAAATTTAGTTCTAACTAGTCGTAGCTAAAGACATTAACGATTAAAAATATTGTAAATTAAAGGGGGACACAAGAGTGTCAATTACAATGGGGTTTAGTCACTAGTGAGTAAAAATAGTAAAATAAACAAGGATTTCTAAGTAATGAGAGGGGATCCTTTGGATGTGACGGCAATAGGGGTTACGTTAGATTATTGGATACATGCTTTTGATAGAGAACTCATAGAGTAATTATGACTAGGCTAGGCTTTAAGGGGGATAAGCTCTCTCTCGAGCAACTTACCCTATCTGTTTCAAGCAGGTTCCTCTCAGACACACATATGCCTCATGAAGAACAACCTCCACCTTAACCCGCTCACTCTCTTGAGTTGAGTGTGTGGACATGGGACTAGGGTTCACTCTCTCGAGCTGAACCTCATGTTGACCCACTCGCACTGCCATCAATTTAGTGGTCTTAGTTTTACGACCTCTCTCTCGAGCAAGCCGAAAACACATATATGAGATTATATTTGCAATTACAACTTCATTAAGTTCATCCACAACCACTAAACGAAATCACATTTAAACTACAAATAGACTATCAGCAAGCAAGACTCAACAATTATCTTAACCGATATTCACTAAATCATACCTCAAGAATTGAGGTTTTTAGCCACACATCTATAAGATATAGAAATTTATACCAAATTGAGCTCGCATTCAACTGGGTATGAAGATTTAAGTCTTGATACAAGCCAAAATTGAAGAATCCAGGATTCCCAAGTCCAAATCTTGAAGATGAAACCCTTTGGATCTTCAAGTCTTCAAAACCCTCTCAAACTTAGAGCAAAAATATCAAAAAGTACTATTCTATATGAAAATTATAATAATTGTTTGACCCTTAAAACTACAACTCTAACTAGTATTTATAGTTTTCATAGATTTGTGCTGCAGCGGATCATTCGGCGTCGTTAGTCAGAATCACCGATCAACTCGGCGATTTGCCTTTTGGTGTAGTTCATCGCCGTTTTCCACCAGCCTTCAACATCGTCGTGCTTTGGGTCATTGGGCGACATGGTACTGCTTCACAGAACTTCTCGGCGATGCGCCAACTGCTCCCTTTTCCCACCGACTTGATCCTTTTCGTCAGGACTTAGCACACTGGAACAAAAGGAGAAGTAAGACCCTTCGGCGACGCCAAGTGGACTCGGCGATCCTCAGACCTTCATTTCTTCATTCTTTTCAGCCTTTTCATTCATTTATTGCGACGTAGTGTCCATGCTTTCCTTCGAACTTCAAATACCTTAAACTTAAGGGATTTCATTAGATATTGAGATAAAATAAGCATTTGAGGACATAATTTATTTTAAAATATAGCCCTAAATGAGTCCAATTTGTGGACTCATCAATACCGCCAACTTAAACTTTTGTTTGTCCTCAAGTAAAACTCAAGTTCAGCAGTTCAACAAGGATTTCTCAAACAGTGCTACACAAGTCTCAATTATGAATGTACACAACAAGACTCTATTTACTTATGCAAAGATCAATTGTGTACTCAAAGATTCAAGTTTTGACACAACATTATTCTCAAGCTCGCAATACTTGCTTCAAATGCAAGTTCAAGCTCAACAAAAGCCTTTGAATGCCCTCACACAAATGATGATTCCATTTTCACACGCAAAGGTATAATCAATTTAAAGTTCAGGAATCAGATACAACGCTCACACTCACAAACATGAACATAATGAAAGGTTCCACCCATAAGTTTGCCCATATTTTCCAAACAACATTTGTTTTGACTTACGCAAGATCACAAAGGTCTTAACAAGGCTTGTAATGGGGCTGA
The DNA here is from genome assembly GCA_029582725.1 of Solanum chiquidenum. Taxonomy (NCBI): domain Eukaryota; kingdom Viridiplantae; phylum Streptophyta; class Magnoliopsida; order Solanales; family Solanaceae; genus Solanum; species Solanum chiquidenum. Next base: position 11,138 of record JAJOOS010029794.1, read on the forward strand.
GTATAAAGGTATTGTCATTTAGTCTCAATGACTTTTATCCTCATGAAATGTGGTGATCTCAACAGTTCCTTTCTTTTTCCTTCATCATTTTCATTAGTGCATCATAGGTCATCTTATTATTCGCTTCCCATTGATTGTTCGGAACCCTATTTCTTTAGTACTTTATTCCACAACTTTCTCTTTTTTTTTTAAAAATAATATTATTTTATTCTCTTTTTCTCTTTCTCTTTTTTTATATATGGAAAGGTTCCATTTTTCTCAACACCATGGGTTAAAGGAGACTTTCCTTGCACTTCCTAACTTTCCCATTTTCTTTTTCACCATACCCCCAACTTTGGCTTTTGGCCTAAGTTGGGTATTCAACTAACCACAACTTCATGAGGATTATGGGTAATGGATAAAGAAAGGTTATGATTTCATCAAGTTTCTTCCAAAGAAAGGTAAGGCTCAAGGGGTATTCAAAAGCGGTTCACACACTAATAAGGTAGGTCACAAAAGAGGTATATGTCAAATTGGGTCACACTCTTAGAAGTTGCCTAAGATCATATCAGAAGAATGTCTTACTTAGTCGACGAGACTAATGGGGCAAATTCTAGATGTTGTCATGCATGGTTCCAGGTAAGCTTATCACACAAGGCGTCGACACTTAAGTCAAACAAGACTCCACACTTTCGCTAGTGTGCAACGGTCATCAGAAGAGAATATATTTGATAAATAGCTAATCACAACGAGATACAAAGAGTTCACATATTGTCTATGCAACTTCATTTGGCCTCATCGTAGCAGTACATTCATGTTCATTCGATTGTGAGGACTATTTAATTCATCTGTATTGATCAAAACCAAGACTCAAATTTTTCAAGGAACAGCCAGATTCAACACACGAGAGGTGGCACAAATTTTTGGACGGGTCAAAATCATTTTGAAATTTAAAATAAAAGGAGCCATTGGCTCAAACATCAACAAAAATAGTATGTCAAACATAATTTTTAAACAGAACAACCCAAATATAAACAAAATACGAACATTAATAGCAAACAAAGGTGGTCCTCACCCCACCACAAATAAAAACATTTGTCCTCAAATGCAAATAACACAGAATCTAAAATGTAAAATAAAGAAGGACAGAGAGGGAGGTAAATAAAAATCCTGTCTACACAGTCGCTCCATCTGCCTGGGAATCAGTGCCTGAAGTGTCAACCTGGAATTTGATAATGCCCCTCGGAGCTTCTTTAGAAGATTCAGCGGCAGCTGACTAACTAAGATTGTCCAAGTCATGGGCCGCCAAAAAGGAGTGGATAGTTGTGAAGAATCCACGTCTCCACGAGGGAATAGTGGGGTCTCGGGGATTTATTCTCTTGATGGCACTGGGCTTTTTGCCCTCATTATCCATTTTAGGAGGATTTGTTGCCTTTGTATTTTTACTGAAATTTCGTGCTCTTGTTTGTCGGGGTGGCATATCTCTTCCAACTACTTTTGGTCTAGCTATTTCTACAAAGCTTCGAGAAAAAGTTAGAAAGTATTTAGACAAAAGCAAGGCAGTTCAATTGGAGAATCACTTCACCGAACCAGTTGGCGAAGCGTGCAACTACTTAGGAGGTTCACTGAGTCCAGTGCATGGAGAATACAAGGGTGCAGAGAAAGGGCGAACATGCAATCTTTCGGTGAGGCGCCGAATGCGTTCGGCGATATTATGCTTCTCGCCGAAAGTTACATAATTCAACATCATATTTGGCATTAAGTTAAAGGCAAGATGGGCATTTAATGTGAACCACCGAATGATTCAGCGAGCTCGACGCATTTCACAAAATGACCCAACGTGCCTGCTTTTGACCCAACTTCCCAAATTCAACCCTGCAACCCCCAAAAACAAATTTAAAGCATGCACAACCCAAATTAGGCTTAGACCCAGTGACAATCATGCACAACCCATGATTTTCATCCAATTTAAAGCGCAACCTTCAGGAATTAACTAAAATTTAGTTCTAACTAGTTTTAGCTAAAGAAATTAAAGATTAAAAACATTGTAAATTAAAGGGGTACACAAGAGTGTCAATTAACAATGGGGTTTTGTCACTAGTGAGTAAAATCAGCAAAACAAACAAGGATTTCTAAGTAATGAGAGGGGATCCTTGGGATGTGACGGCAATACGGGTTAAGCTAAATTATTGGGTACATGCTTTGATAGAGAACTTGTAGAGTGATTATGACTACGATAGACTTTAAGGGGGATAAGCTCTCTCTCGAGCAACTTACCCTATTTCAAGCGGGTTCCTCTCGAACACCCACTTGCCACATAAAGAAAAACCTCTGCCTTAACCCACTCACTCTCTCGAGTTGAGTGTGTGTACATGGGACTAGGGTTCACTCTCTCGAGCAGAACCTCATGTCGACCCACTCGCATTGGCCATCAATTTAGTGGTCTTACTTTTATGACCTCTCTCTCGAGGAAGCCGAAAACACATATATGAGATTATATTTGCAACTAAAACCTCATTAAGTTCTTCCACAACCACTAAATAAAATCACATTTAAACTACAAATAGACTATCAGCAAGCAAGACCCAACAAGTATCTTAACCCATATTCACTAAATCACACCCCAAGAATTGGGGTTTTTAGCCACACATGTATAAGAGATAGAAATATATACCAAATTGAGCTCGCGTTCAACTGGGTATGAAGATTTAAGTCTTGATACAGGCCAAAATTGAAGAATCCAAGAGACCCAAGTCCAAATCTTGAAGATGAAACCCTTTGAATCTTCAAGTCTTCAAAACCCTCTCAAACTTATAGAAAAAATATCAAAAAGTACTATTCTATATGAAAATTATAATAATTGTTCGACCCTTAAAACTACAACTCTAACTAGTATTTATAGTTTTCATAAATTTGTGCTGCAGCGGATCATTCAGCGTCGTTAGTCGGAATCACCAATCAACTCGGCGATTCATCTTTTGGTTTAATTCATCGCCGTCTTGCACTAGCCTTCAGCATCGTCGTGCTCTGGGTCATTGGGTGACATGGTACTGCTTCGCGAAACTTATCGGCGATGCGTCGACTGCTCCCTTTTTCTGCCGACTTGATCCTTTCCTTTAGGGCTCAGCACACTGGAACATATATTAGCTTCTGCTCCCGTATCTATCATTGGTGTATAATATCTGTTGTGATATCCTTCTATTATTATCTTTTCAAGTATATATATTTTCATATTTTTATTATATTACAGTTCGTTTTATTATTACTCTTTTATTTTCATAATTTATTGTTAACTGTTTGTCTTCTAAATTATATGGTTTTACTTGTTCGAGCCATTTTATTCCTAAAGTAATATTTTTATCTCCTTGGTATATTTCAAATTTTTTTACTATTGGTATTCCTCCGATAATTATTTCTTTTTTTGTTGTTTCTTTAGTATTTATTAATGCTTTTGGTAGTTCGGGGCATAGTTGTTCAGTTGTTATTATTTCATCTTCCATTACTAATTCTCTCGTAATATAGTTTTTTTCTTGTCCTATATTTATTAATATTAAGTATTTTCGTTGTTCCATTATTCCCGTTATGTAGTAATAATGTGGTTCTATTTCTCCTTCCATCCATTTTTGTAGAGTTTTATCTATTCTTTTTTAGGTACTCATTTTTGATGATATATGTGGTATTTCATAGTTTATGTTTCTTTTTGGTGTGCTTAATATTTCTTTTACTATTTCTAAATCTTCTTCTATATCAATATCATTATAACTATAATCATTATTATCTATGACTGTAACTATTCTTTCGAAAGGATTTTCTATTTTTATTTATTTTATTTTATTTTTTGCTGTTATTTTATGTTTTGTTGTTAAAACATATAAGTTTTACATCTAGCTGTAAATATTTTACTTCCTGGGGCTAGTTCTATTCCTGCCATTTTTCAGTATAATACTAGTGATTTATCTATGTTTCTGTCATTTATTGCTACTGAGTAGTTAACACTTATTATAAATTTAATTTTTTGGTATATGAGGTTACCTTTTACTACACTTATTATGCTTTTTTCTATGGGTTGTATAATTCTATCATCCGCTAAGTATATTTCTATGGGTGTATCTATTCCTTCTCTAAAACATGCTTTTATTAGTATTTCTGTTCCTCCTAAATGTACATATTTAATTGGATTTTTAGCCTTAATATCTTGT
>JAJOOS010029795.1:0-10040 GCA_029582725.1 Solanum chiquidenum
ATAGAATATTCAGGCATAAGCCTAAGTAAAAAGAAAGCAGACATAATGAAAAAGCAAATAGAATTCTTAGGAATACAAATAGATAAAAATGGAATAAAAATGCAAACACATATAGTACAAAAAATAATTAACTCAAATGAACAACTAGCTACGAAAAAGAAATTACAATCATTTCTAGGATTAGTAAACCAAGTAAGAGAATACATACCAAAATTAGCAGAGAATTTAAAACCATTACAACAAAAATTAAAGAAAGACATAGAATACCAGTTTAATAAAAAAGATCAAACACAAATACAAAAAGTAAAATTATTATGTAAAAACCTACCTAAACTATATTTCCCGGATGAAAACAAAAAATTTACATATATAGTAGAATCAGACACCAGTGAAAAAAGTTATGGAGGAATCCTAAAATACAGGTATGATTAAAATAAAATAGAACATCACTGTAGATACTATTCAGGAACATATACAGATACGGATATAAAATGGGAAATAAATAGAAAAGAGTTATATTCAGTAAATAAATATTTGTTATCATTCGAACCATATATTGTATATAATAAATTCATTATAAGGACAGATAATACACAAGAAAAATACAAGATTCAGTAACTACAAAAGAAATAAGAAGATTGGTATTAAACATACTAAATTTTACATTTACTATTGAAATAATAAGAACTGACAAAAATGTCATTGCAGATTACTTATCAAGAAAAAGCTACTCAGACTGATACTGAGAAAGAAAATACAATGGAAGAGCTACTCAAAGCCATTTCTACACTTTGTACAAAAGTGGACAAAATAGAAAATGAGATGCAAAAGCTAAAGACTAATGAAGATAATCTGAAGTCTAAACCTAATAGTCAGGAGCATGACGGTAAAAATGCGGAGCTAAGTCGATCGGAAGACTTTAAAATTCCAGAGATAAAAGGTGACGTTGGGAAACACCAAAAAACCCATAATGTTTGTTTAAATACAGCTGCAGGTACAAGCAAACAAGTTAGTGATAAACAACATAAAAATGCGAACTTAAACCAGCTATTCGAAAAAACATTTACCCAAAGAACACCAAAAATATATCCATAGAACCACAAACCTCTACATACGCAGATAGTTTGCAGAACCAAAGTGAGAAAAAGACATATAACCACATCACAAGAACCTATATCGAAAATATACATAAAATCCAAACTTATTTAAACCTCAACCCCAGATCAACTACAACAGAACCAAACTAGGATTATTTGACACAAAAGTTATAAGGATATAACAAGTTAATTGCACAACCAAAAACTAACGCCAATTTAGTAAGGACATGTTACAACTATGGACTGTTAAATACCGTATACACATACGACAGAGAAGAAGTTAGTGGAATATCAGAACTACATAAAGTACTTATTACATACAAAAGAGTTAAAAAAGGAAATTTATTTTATATAAAATTTTATACAGCACTAGCGGAAATATTATACGAAGAAATAAAACCCCCAATTCAGGTAATCAAAATAGGACTGACCAAAGAATTGATTATACCCGAAGATATTGGACAACAAGAAGAGATACCAAGTTTTTATGCCAACAAAAGAACAATTGGTATATCAAGTATTATACAAGAATTAGCAAACAACTATTTAAATGGAAATGCTATATGGAGTTATTACTCGAGAGATCAATTAATGATATACTCGAATTCAAGAGAACTACGCAGAGCAAATATGGATGAAGTCCAGCGATGGATTTTATCATTATTAAAATCAGAAGAAAGACCTACAGCAAGAGCACTCAAAGCAGGATTTATTTCACCAGAACTATTAACCAGATATTGCAAGATGATTGGACACAAATATCCAGATCATATATGCTCAAAATGCAACGGAGAAGATAATGTGATACCAGATGTCCAGCTGGAATGATAAGATAAAAGAAGATAAAGACGGAAGAAGACAAAAACAAAGAGATAAAAGAAGACATAAAAATGTGTTTGGCTAACAAAGCCAAAAATTAGATGTAAATTATTATGTAAAAGTCTTAAAGTGTATAGTAGTAGTCACATTATTGTAAAGTAGGTGTGACAAGTGTAATGTGGACATGAATGTAAATAGTAGTGAACAAAAAAGCTAGTAGACAAGTGTAATAAAGTAAGTGTGTGTGTCATAATGTGTCATAAAGTAGGTAAGTAGGATAGTATGTGCACTTTGATGCATTATGAATAGGATAGAATTAGAATTGCTTATATAAGGAGCCGGTTGTAAATATTTATCAGGCAATCCCTAATATATAAAAGACTCTCTTTTAAACAACTCTCTACAAAGATAAAAAATAAATTTAGATAAATGGAACAACAATCTGAAATCCAATCAGATATTTCAGATATCATGCATAATCAAGAGTCAAAGGTATATTGTTCAAAAAATATGCAGAACTAATTTCGTATATTCCTGAATATCATCCTCAAATACAAGAAGTTGGCAAGAAAGAGATTACTAAGTGGCTTAATGAAGGAGTTGTCTACCCTATTGCGGATAGCAAGTTGTTAGCTTAGTCCAATGCATTCCAAATAAAGGTGGTATGACTGTGGTGCAAAATGAATAAAGTGACCATGTGCCAATGCGATGATTAATGGTTGACGTGTATGTATGGACTATTTAAAGTTGGATGTGTGGACCGAGAAGGATCATTTTCTGATGTCTTTTATGGATCAGATGCTTAATAGATATGTGAATCGTATAGATTTTTGAATGGTTACTCAGGTTATAATCAGATCTTCATTGGAACGGAGAATCAAGAAAAGACAGCTTTCATGTCCCTATGGGACGTTTTCTTCCAAAAGAATGCCCTTGGGATTGTGTAATGCACTAGCGACGTTTCAAATGTGTATGCTCCCTATTTTTGTTGATATGGTAGAGGATTCGATGGAAGCCTTCATGGATAACTTTTCAGTTGTGGGAGATACATTTGAGCACCTTGGTAGATTCTTGAAAAGTTGTGTTTAAACAAACCTGGTTTTCAATTGGGAGAATTGACACTTCATGGTCATGGAAGGTATTGTATTGCGGAACAAAATTTCAGGAGATGGCATACAAGTTGATTAGTTTAAAGTTGAAGTTATCGTAAAGTTGCCTCCTCCTAATTTGGTTAAAGATGTTAGATTCTTCTTGGGTCATGCAGATTTCTACCGGAGGTTCATAAAATATTTCTCTAAGGTGGCTCCTCCTCTTTGCAAGCTACTTGGAAAGGAAAATGTCTTCTAATTTGATGAAGTTTGTGTCAAGCCATTTTGTGTTTTAAAGAGAAGCTCGTTTCAGCTCCTATCATTGGTGCTCTGGATTGGAGCATTGAATTTGAGCTAATGTGTGATTCAAGCCGTGTGGCTTTTGGGGCTGTACTTGGCCAACACAAGGGAAATTTGTTTCACGTGGTTATTATACAAGCAAGACCTTGAATGTAGCTCAAAATAACTACACCATAACTGAGCATAAGGCTTTGTAGGCCTTGAAGGTCATGAACTTTAATTGGGAGGATGCGCTGAAGGATTGAGTTGACCAACTCCATGCTTTGGAAGAGTTTCAGCTTCTAGCTTATGAAAGATCAACCCTTTATAAAGAAAAAATGAAGAAATGAAATGATGCAAAAATCCTTCATTGATAGTTTAAAGTTTGTTATCTTGTGGTGCTCTACAACTCTCGTCTGAGACTCTTTCCGGAAAAACTCAAGTCGCAATGTGTGGGTCCATTCAAAGTAAATCGTGTGTTTGCAAATGGGGCAATAAAAGTTGAAAATGAAGATGATTCGATGTTCAAGGTGATTGGGAAAAGGTTGAAGCCTTGCTTTTGAGAGGCTCTCAATGTGACTATGATTGATATGGTGTATTTGGATGAAGCATGAATGTTTACTGGGTGTGTAGGTTGGAGTTAGTACTTTTGAAGAAACGCAAAAATATGACAAATGGGCGATGAGTTAGCATAATCGTCAAGTCACTGAATTGATCCATGATCGCCTAAATACATCACCCCATGAAGGTCATAAATGAAAAAGGTTCAAGAATTTTGGGCGAGCTTACAGCTCACTCGACGAGTCGCCTAGTCTGATCAACAAACTTGACCGAGCTCGCCCACTGAACTTTTAGAATGGCTTGGGACCTAGTTATATTCAGTGGGGGTGAGTCACCTAGTCTGATCTGTGAACTTGACTGAGCTCGCCCAGTGCACCTTTGGAATGGCTGAGGACCCTTTAATATTCGGTGAGCTGAGACCCATTCGACGTGTCACCAAATGATTCAGCGACGTTAGTTGAGATCACCGAATCCATTGCACCAAAGAGCCATATTCTTTTAACCTTCTAAATTCATTTTTTTTCTTTTAGTTGAAATTTTCTCCTCCTCTATTTATTCATTGAACTTTAGGCTATTATTTTCTTAGTTGTCTTAATCATCCTTGTGTTGGGATTGCATCTTGTCAGTGAACTGTCTTTGTGATTCCTCTACCTACCCATGTGTTGTGTTAGTGTGTGTCCCCATTTGAGGTTGGTTTCTCAAACTTTGTTTGATTTTATGTAACACATACAATGCTAAGGCTAAGTGTAGTGGATTTATCGATTTAATTGTTAAATTGTGTGCTATGAATTGCTAATTTTCAGCCGAGCATGTTAATTCATCAGTTGGGTCCATATGTTTATGCTTCTCTAGTTAGTTGGTGAAATTGTGGCTTTTAAATGATTGGGTAGTGCCTGGATGAAGTCTAAGTAGCCCGGCTTCAACCAAATGACTTGAATTTTCCCAAACGTTGTTCTTAAGGAAAAAATTGTCATTTTGTTGAATTTGAATTAATTAGGGGAAGTCTGAGTTCTCCAACATGTGAATTCATCTTGGGTAGTTGAGAATTGTGTGCTATTGTGTCTAAATTGGTGAGACATGGGCTGCTCTTTTTGAATTGAGAATATGGTTGGGGAGGTAATGAGTTGGGTCATTTGGCGAGCTTTATCGAGCTCACTGAATTGACTCTGAGCGTCGCCAAATGTCATCCCATCACCTAACTTGCCAGGCTTCTGAGGAGGAGCCACTACACATTTTGGCGAAGATGCTTCAGCTCGTCGAGGTGAACTCGGCGAGTTGTCGAATAACCTTCACATCGCCCTTCTGACCTAAGTATTTTCCAGAGACCCACTATAACATTAGGCGAGGACCTAAAGCTCACCGAGTGGACTCGATGACTTGCTGAACTACTTCAGTGAGTTTCCCTTCTACTCTTTGTGATTTCTTTGTCATGTATACATTTACTTACCTTTAACCAAACAATTTGTTAGCAAGCAAAACCCAACAATAATATCAACACATATTTGCTACCGTTGTTACCATTAACACACATGCTTTCTAAAATATTCACAGAGCAAACAAAACTAAACTAATAAGAACAAAAGTTTTACTAATCTAAGAATTCTCAAATAACACCACTCCCCGGCAGCGGCGCCATTTTGATGTTTGCGTAATCAAGACACAACTTCCGATGCAAGTGTCTACGATCGTGCAATAACTTAGTAACCCAACTAAGGGTTGGAATCGTTCCCAAGAGAGTGGTTTTGATAAATAATAGAAAAATAAAATTTAGTTCAACTAGTAGTAGCTAAAGACATTAACGATTAAAAGTATTGTAAATTAAAGGGGGACATAACATTGTCAATTAACAATGGGGTTTTGTCACTAGTGAGTAAAAATAGCAAAATAAACAAGGATTTCTAAGTAATGAGAGGGGATCCTTGGGATGTGATGGGAATATGGGTTAAGCTAGATTATTGGATACATGCTTTTGATAGAGAACTCATAGAGTAATTATGACTAAGCTAGACTTTAAGGGGGATAAGCTCTCTCTCGAGCAACTTACCCCGTTTCAAGCGGGTTCCTCTCGGACACCTACTTACCGCATGAAGAACAGCCTCCACCTTAAACCACTCACTTTCTTTAGCTGAGTGTGTGGACATGGGACTACGGTTCACTCTCTCGAGCTGAACCTCATGTCAACCCACTCGCATTGGCCATCAATTTAGTGGTCTTAGTTTTATGACCTCTCTCTCGAGCAAGCCAAAAACACATATATGAGATTATATTTGCAACTACAACCTCATTAAGTTCATCCACAACCACTAAACGAAATAAATACAAATAGACTATCAGCAAGCAAGACCCAACAATTATCTTAACTCATATTCACTAAATCACACCCCAAGAATTGGAGTTTTTAGCCACACATGTATAAGAGTTAGAAATTTATACAAAATTGAGCTCGCATTCAACTGGGTATGAAGATTTAAGTCTTGATACAGGCCAAAATTGAAGAATCCAAGTGACCCAAGTCCAAATCTTAAAGATGAGACCTTTTGGATCTTCAAGTCTTCAAAACCCTTTCAAACTTAGAGTAAAAATATCAAAAAGCACTATTCTATATGAAAATTATAATTATTGTTCGACCCTTAAAACTACAACTCTAACTAGTATTTATAGTTTTCACATATTTGTGCTGCCGTGAATCATTCGGCGTCGTTAGTCGAAATCACCGATCAACTCAGCGATTCACCTTTTTGTGTAGTTCATCGCCGTCTTGCACCAGACTTCAGCATCGTCGTGCTCTGGGTCATTGGGCAACGTGGTACTGCTTCGCGAAACTTCTCAGCGATTGCGCCGACTGCTCCTTTTTTCACCGACTTGATCCTTTCCTTCAGGGCTCAGTACACTAGAACAAAAGGTGAAGTAAGAGCCTTCGGTGACTCGCCAAGTGGACTCGGTGATCCTCATGCCTTCATTTCTTCATTCTTTTCAGCCTTTTCGTTCCTTTTTGCGACATAATGTCCATGCTTTCCTTCAAACTTCAAATACCTGAAACTTAAGAGTTTTCATCAGATATTGAGATAAAATAAGAATTTGAGGACACAATTTCTATTAAAATATAGCCCTAAATGAGTCCAATTTGTGGACTCATCACATATGCCTAGCATGGGTCGATCCCAATTTGTATAGAAAGGTGGCAGCTCAGGGGCGAAAGCCTAGCATGGGCCAATCCCAATTTGTGGAATTATGAGGATAGAATCCCAGGGGTTAAAATACCTAGCATGGATCATCCTCTTCTACCACTAATCAGCTGGTCATTTGTATCATGTTTGTTAAATAGATTATAATGCACAGAAAAGTAAAGAGAAGAATGTAACATACACGATTCCATAAGTATAAGAAAAGGCGGTGTTTAATCCTTATCTATTGGTGTTTGGCTTCACTTGAGCTGTCATTTTACATATGGTTGTATTATGCCTTACATATTTAGTACATTCTTTCGTACTAACGTCCCTTATTGGGAACACTATATTTCATGCTGCAAGTACAGGTACTCAACTAGTAGATCTCCCCAATAGAAGCACATGATACTCAGCGGTTGTTGGTGAGCTTTAATTTGATTCAGGGCTTCGCCAAGTCTTTACTATGCGTATTTACATAGTGGTACAGTCATGGATTCCAGTAGAGGCTGTGTAGACATTGTAAAGCCATCATTTGTATTCAGAGTTTCACTTGTCACAAGTATCGGTTCAGCTAGTCGACATGTGTTTTATATGAAGTTTCTCATTAGTAAATCTATTAGCATAGTAGTTTACTTTCATCATAGGTTACTTTCAAAGCATGTGTTCATATGGTACTGTTCCTCCCCCACGACACAGGTATAATTTCTTTTCCTTTTATGATGGGTAGCTAAAACCCCAAGATCTAGGGGTGCAATTATGGGGTTGGGTGTTGATTTAATGTGGTGGGTTTTATGTTATGCTTTATTTTGTTGCTGTTCATACATAAATTTATGCTAATTAACATGGGGTTAATTTATGAGTTAATGTTGCAAACTTAATTCATACTTTCAATTTTAGTCGATGCTCGAAAGAGAGGAGTGGGCAATTAGTCTGATACTAGCAATTTAGGTTTGAAGTCTGTAACTTGCGTTAAAATAGACGTTATGGGTCAGATCTATTTTTCCTATTTCTGCATCGAGATAGAGCATAGAGTAAGATATTCGGTTGTTTAGTATAGAATATATATGAGATCGAAAGAAGATTCTATGCAAGGATGCTATGATAGTGAAAGAAGAGTAGCATTATTCAGAAAACCTAGCTTATTCGTGAATGTTCATCACTATATAGCAGCACAATTACCCGTATGTGACATTGATTTCCAATCCCCGCAACCCTAGATTGCTTGTTACATCTTAAATTTTCTGATATTTTGGTTTAATGTGCCCATTGTTAACCAAATTATTTTGTTAAATTGGTGGAATCATCCACCCACTTGTTTTTACTATTACAAATGAATGATTTAATAATCTAAATTTATTGATAGATTTTTCTATCATACACCATTCTCTATGGAATTCGACCCTGACTCTTAGTTTGGTATTTTCATTGATGATGATTGTTTTCTCTCTTAATTGGTTTTGAAGAGTACATTTGAGTGATATCAGTCCGGTTACAATCAACTAAAGATTAAGGAAGTGGACATCCCTAAGACCGCATGTAGGAATTGATATGACTACTATGAGTTCCTTTAGGGTGTCGGTTACCAAGTTGAGGAACAAATGCAAGAAAAGATTGTGGAGGATTACATCTTTGATTGTGAGCGGTCTGTCTCTGCCAAATTTCACCAAATACATTACCTCTTCTTGACAAATAATATCACAAGGGAGATGGGTTTTCTCTTGACAAATCTTCAAGAGCGCATACCAGACTTCTATGGGCGATTAGAGGTCGGCGGATGGATGTGTTTCACAGTAGTTTAAGAATTCTATGTGTGTCACTAAAACCTACTTCTCTAGTGACTTGGTAGTTACGATATGAGGAAAGCAAGTTCATTTTGACCTGCAAGGATCAACAATTACTATGCTTTTTCTGATACCGATAATGATGTTCAGACGACAAGGGTAAGGGAAGAGGGCCAAGAGTGGTTTGTGAGACACTTGAATGGTAACCATAGGCCTAAATCGATTGAGAACAACCACCAGATCAACTCCTTAGAGTTCACAACTGAAGCCAAGACTTGGATTTCCATCATATGTAGTAGGGTGATTCCTTCAAGGAATGCGACCGATGTATCTCTTTATATGACACTTTTGATTTGTGCCATTATTGATGGGATCCATATTAATTTTGGGTGGATCATCGTGCAACACAATCAAGAGGTAATCTTGGAAGATAGAAAGAGTCTCTCTTATCGGTCCTTAACTACTTACTTATGTTTGATAGATAAACTGGAGAAATATGAGGGAGATAGTATGTGGAGTCTTGAAGGCCTTATACATCCACTTAAAAATAAGGGTCCATGGCATGTTACTAAGAAGAGAAATATTGATGTGCAAGATCTAGCGTTTGGCACATTCGTTGAGGGAACCACTTCACCTGGTTTAGAATCTATTGCACCTCCATATAAGTTAGTATGAAGGGAACCACCAATACTGTCCATTTATCAGGACAAATGTAGGTGATGGATACTCAGATTCACATGCAGATTCAGGAGTTGACTCAGAATCTTCCTACAGGCCTGGAGATAGCTCCTCGGCCTCAAGTTGTTCTACCTCTACACTTTCACTCTAGTGCAGTATCATCATATTCATAAGAACAAGATGAAAATATGGCAATGAGGAAGAAAAACATAAAGGAACATGAAAAGAATAAGAGAAAGTTCTTGAACAAGATGATGAGTACACTTAGAAAATTCTAGGGCTCGGGTGATGAGGTTGATGATAATCTCCTTTAAGATCCCGATAGTCCCTCCAATGAGTGATGATCGTTGCAGGGATTCCTCTTTTTTTTATTGTGGCACTGTGACAACACAATTACATTTTTAGTTGGGAGTGCCTCCCTTGTAGTGCTTATTTTAGATTATGTATTGCATGTGACTATGCCCTTGTCAGGATTATTTAGTTTTGATTTATGGATGATGTGCCCTTGTCAGGCTTTTGAGATATTATGATAGTTGGGTTTGTTTTAACAAAAACTCTTGTAGTTTATAA
>JAJOOS010029796.1:0-12032 GCA_029582725.1 Solanum chiquidenum
GACATGTTCTTATGTATACTTGGAGTTAACTGGGTAATGCCCAAGACTACTTTAGACTTGCTGAGACAGTGGGAAGGAGTGGGCAGAAGAAGAAGATCCAAAGAAGACTGGTGGAAGTGCATCCCAGCCTGCATTTGGTGGACATTGTGGAAGGAAAGGAATGAAAGATCACATGATGGGAAACCTAACAACACTCAAAAAATCATGATGAATAGCTTGAGCTTGCTGTATTTTTGGTGTAAACAGGATTTGGTGGGGGAGGTAGATAGCTTAGTGGATTTTAGAGCTCAATTGTAAAGTTTTTGCCCAGTTTCGATTGAAACTACCCCCTGTGGAACTGTAAATCCCACCTCATCATGCTCTGTTGATGAGTTTTGACATGAATATAAAGTTACCTTTATCAAAAAAAATGTTCTGAAGTTTGCTTCGATTCTTCTTTTAACTTTTTTTGTTTAGAGAAAATACTCCATATTGAAGTTTTTTGCCAATAGTATTTGGAAACAAGAGTCAAAACCTTCACATTTTGCAATTGTATTTAACGTTAGAATACTAGTTAAGTGAGTCATAGGAACAGCAGTAGCCTATAATTTTGTTGATGTGCCATTTGTTGTAAGTAGCTGTGCAGATTGATGCCCATAATTCATGACCCATTTGGCGGTTTCATGCTTATACAGTATGTACTTGCATCTATGCTGCGCATGCATGCTCATGTGTCTGTTTCAATATCTAATCATGCAGATACCTATTTCTGACGACTTCTTTTCCTGGTGGGTGTGGATGTGTATAAACATAGGCATATATCATAGTCTTTTGTGTATGTAGATCCATACTTGTTTCTGCCTGATTTCCCCCTCTCTTTGTGAACTTAGTTGTGCTAGTTTCTTGACAGTCTATACTTGCCATTTGATAGTTAATTGTTATTTTTGATTTCACAATTTGATCTTACTGTTTATGCTCTATTTTCCAGAACTATAATGGGGACAAGGGGATGCTTGGAAAGTGTGAGCAGGTCTTCTCCAATTTGACCATATATGTGGGGAAGTACAAATTTCTCTATCCTTTAAGTTATAAGTAATTAACCGGATTAGTAATACCTGTTTCAGTTTTTCCTGGAGCTGATGAAGGTCCCACGAGTTGAGTCCAAGTTACGAGTGTTTTCATTTACTATCACTTTCTCTAATCAGGTATTTGCTCTTGTACTTGTTAGTGATCTAATGTCTATGGATTCTGCCATTAATTTTTCTGTTGACTATAATATGTTGACTTGTTCAGGTGAAAGACTTGAGAAGTAACCTGAGTACACTTAATGATGCTACTAGAGAGGTATTTTTAATACCTTATGAAGTTTGATTTGGCACATTCCGATTTAACTAGATTCTAACTGTATTTCCTGGTCGAGTAGGTGAAAGAATCTGCCAAATTACGTCAGATAATGCAGACCATTCTAACATTGGGAAATGCACTGAATCAGGGTACAGCACGAGGTACAGTTTTCTAAGATCTAAATCTCTACAAGAAAACAATCAGTTGTTGGGTGGAGGCACTGTGACTAACATCTTTGTTTCGTAATTACATTGCAGGATCTGCTGTAGGGTTCAAGTTGGACAGTCTTCTTAAGCTTTCTGACACTCGTGCTAGAAACAACAAAATGACCTTGATGCATTATCTGTGCAAGGTAGAATTACTGCATTATGATGCCTTTCTGTTTTTACCTTTATGTACTAGTATTGATCAATTAGCTCTGAATTGGGAAGAAAAGAAGGTGACTTAAGCGTAAGTTGAATCAGATTAGTTTTGGTTCAATGATGATTGTTGAGTAGCTCATGATTGGATTGAAAAAGTGCCAAGTTTATTTGAGGTCTATGTCATAACCCATCTTAAAACTGCCACAGTTCCGCTCATGATACAAGGGCGATAAGGTTGCCATGAAGGGGGCTACTTTAGAGGAGGCGAGCGCTTTCAAGGTTTCAACACTCAAAGTCAAATGATTCTTTGTTTAAGTTTTAATAAGAAAGTTAAAGAAATTGGGGAATCGTTCCATGTTAGGCATGGCTGGTAGGCGTGGTAGTTTTGGCAGAAGAGGATGCTACGAAGATGAAGCATGCATGAGGCATGGTGAAGAAGCACTAGTGCGAGCCATAGTGTACAAGCACGGTTCACAAACATAAGTGCGGCATGATGCGCAACAAAGCCATGAACCAGGCTAACAGAGAGGAGGCATGGCTGGTATGGGTGATAGGTTTAGCACAAGAGCATGGTCTGATGATGTAGCATGCACAAGGCGTGGTGAAGCACAAGTGGGAGCCATAGTGCACAAGCAAGGCTCACCACATAAGTATGGCATGGTTCTACACAAAATCAAGGAAGATGTGTGAGGTTTTAGAATGCTTGGTAGTACACTTAGTAGTTCGGGAATTATTAGAACTGTTGGTGGGTTGATTGATCCATATCATTTACAAAGGAGAGATTACTCCAGCAAAAGAGGTTAAGCATAGCTAAATGCCACACATGCATCTAATTCATACTTTGTCTTAGTGTAGTGCCTATCATTGGGGATTGTTGGTTAAGTGCTGCACTTGACGCTAGTACGACAGTAGGTCGGTGATAGCTAGATCCAGTATCAACTTCAATACTCTAAAATGAAATAGAAGATCAAACATGAAATTAGGCATACAAGACTATCTAAGTAGAAATTAAAAATTTCAAGCTTAGTATCTTGCCAAATGAAACAATTGGAAATAAAATACACACAAAAAATCTATTAAATCGCCCAAAGGAAAGTCCAAGTGTGTATAGGTGCTTCTGTTGAGCACTCAAACAAGAAGGCGGCGTGAAGGCGGTGTAGCAGAATTGGAGAGAAGGGTTTATTCATTATTAAGGAGACCAAATTGCAATAAGAGAACTCAAGGAGAGGAAAGTCAGCTCTTAAAGATGATTATAAAAAAAAAAAGCTCTTAAAGATGAAAATCTGAAAACTAATCCATCTTATATCGTTCATTTTATTTTCAACATTTTTCCAGTTGCATTGTTCTTTATTTTGTTCTACTTCTCTCTTCTCTTATATTGAAGTGCCTAAGGTTCATTTTCTTAAATTGTATCTCCAAATCCATCCCTGTTCATTATTTCGGGGCGTCAAGTATTTATGCGCCTATCAGCTGTGAAGTACGCTCAAGTGGGAATAGGCTAAAAGGAAGGTTATATGATGTTTATATCTTAAAATTATCTCTCCCACTGGTCGACTGGTGCAAATAGATTGACTGCCGGAAATGTTCAAGTTATTTCATCTGCACAGGCTTATACAAGAGTGCGAGAGATATTACCGGATACTCCGTAAGTTATAAACCACTTCAAATTTTTGTTTTAGAAAAGAGATAAAGGTATCCTCGCTCACAGATTTGAATTGAAAAAGCAAACCCAGATTCTTTTTAGCTAGACTCTATAGTCTGGTCCCTGTCTTTGTTAAGGTTTGATTGTTATCTAAGTTTCATTTTGGCCGCCTAAGGATAAATTTGCTAAAGTCTTTTATTTGGACAAATTTTTGATCAATGAGAAGATGGCCTTCCATATATTTCGATATGGATCCCTAAGGTACTGAGAAAGGTGGGTTTTTCCACTTGGCTAGCAACAAGAGGGGTGATCTTGATGGATGATAATAGAATGAAGAGAAGAATTACTTATGTTGGGTGGTGTTTAGGCATCGGGTGAAGACGCAAATCATCTTCTAGATTGTGCGACAACTTCTCAGTTATGGTGGGAAATGTGGTGTTCGTTTGGTACATTTGGGTGATGCCCATCACTGTATAAGTAATGATGCTCAACTGAAATGGCGGAAGATGAAGGAGGAGACACAAGGCGTGGGTGGAAGGTATGCTCCACTTGCACTTATGTGGGTTTTGTGGAGAGTGAGAATTAGGAGAGCTTTTGAAAGGGTAGAGTGTAATTTGCACAGTTAAGGAATAGCATCTTGTCCCTTATTGCTTTTTGGTGCACCAATGAGGTTCCTGTATTATAGAAGGTTGAGTGTCGTTTGTAGAGAACTATATGTTTTTGTATATATTTTCTACTTTCAGTATACTACGTGTATGCCGTTCTTTTGCCCAACTATCAATAAACTATAGCTGGGTTGACCAGCCTTAAGTCTTTACTCTTCTGCATATATATGTTTGCACTTTCCAATGTGATGCCAAATATGTAAATTCGTTTTTTTGTCAGCTCCTTGCTGAGAAAATGCCAGAGTTGCTTGATTTTGACAAGGATCTTCTTCACTTGGAAGCTGCTTCTAAGGTACCATTGCTATTTATTATGGTCTTCATTTGGAGTACTACTGGTATAATGGTGAACTGAAATGTTTGTTTACGTCATATTATTTGGTTAGATTCAACTGAAGTCTTTGGCTGAAGAAATGCAAGCAGTGAGTAAAGGTCTTGAGAAAGTTGAACAAGAACTTACTGCATCCGACAATGATGGTACAATATCTTCAGGATTTCAGAAGGTGAGAAAAGAGAACGGTAACATGTGAATTATTCCTACTTACCAAATGAGTTAGCTCATTGCTTGTACTTCCAAGATAATGTTTCTTTTTAGTTTTAAATTTTGAAGGTCATATGATAATGTACTTTAATACACATTTAATACACAATAGAGTGTATAACAAAGTTTAGAAAAGAGTACCAAACAAGGTACTAGCAATACACAAGGCTAATGCATGCATTATTTTTCTTAATACACTCTACTACGATCCCTATATGTATTATCAAATTCTCGAGATTTTCTTACGCCAAATATGAAATGAAGGGCATTGTACAGATTCCGGTTTCCTTCATTATACATTACAAGGATCTACTATTAAAAAGCTTTATTCTAGATAGTTTGAGAAGACAAAGTAAGGAAGCAGTGTACCGCTGTTTTAGAAGAGTAATAGGTGTCCCCAATGGATGACATTTGTGTTCTTAACAAAATCAAGTGAAAAAGGCTTGCGCTGGGAAGACTCCCAATTTGGTTTGTGTTGGACATGATTTTAGATTGCAGTCTGGTGATGCAGTCAAACTTGATTGCGATGTCTTTGATTTGGTGTACACATAATTTTGTTAAACACCGAAATATGCGGTTAGTGACTTGTGCATCCTTCTCAGGTGTTAAAGAATTTCCTTGATACTGCTGAGGCTGAAGTCAAGTCTCTCACTACTCTTTATATTGAAGTGGTGAGTTTCTTGCATACATTATGTCATATTTTAAATCCTCCTGGATGTCTAAGCCATGCCAAGTTTGCTGATTGTTTTTCTATCTTGTAAATCTGCAGGGAAGGAGTGCAGACTCCCTATCCCTATATTTTGGCGAGGATCCAGCTCGATGCCCCTTTGAGCAAGGTTAGAGATACATATGTTATAATTTTTCTTGCTGTATTATCACTTATCAGTCATCTGGTAAGATTTCTGGAAAAGAAAAAACTACAGTTGTTTGGTTGTTTAACAAACACTCTTGGTAATATAGCTATTCCCGGTAGCGTTTATCAGTGATACAATCTTTTAAGTTGTCTGTCTTTATGTGAAGATTATGGGATGCACCATTTATGGCCTTTGTAGCTGTTGTTGAGTGCATATTGCCATTGGCTAGATTTCTCGAATTGCATTTGTCCTTAAGATCTTGTTTTAACCGGTGTGAAAATTGCTTTAACAGATTTTAACTCACCAACTCTTTAACCGGGCATTTCTTCATTTCCCTACTTTCTGGATGCAGTGACACAGATTTTGGTGGTGTTCATGAAGATGTTTAAAAAATCACGTGATGAGAATGAACAAGCAGCTGACGCTGAAAAGAAGAAACTGGAGAAGGAAGCTTTGAAGGAACAAGTGGCTGCTAGTTCTTCTGGGAAGAAAGGAGTTGGTGATGCTGATAGAGTAAAACTGAATTTTTTAAATCAGTTACATGCTGTGTGATCAGTTCAAATTGACCGAAGCTTATAGTACTCCATGAACTGCCAGAATCAGTCAAACTTTCTTGATGACAGCAGCAGACTGCTCATATGCCACTGTACTTGGGTGTACAATTTAAGTTCTATAGTTAGTTATATCTGTACATAATTACCATAGTTAAATTGGCATTGTTTTTTTGCCATTTAGAATCGTGCACAATTGCCATTGTTACTACATTTTTGTATCCAAATGTGGTAAAAAATGAGACCTTAAGAATTGAAAGGGTTTCCAAGTTGTACATATTGAAGTTCCATCTTGTACAAGAGAAATTCAAGATAAACTTATCTGGAGTGGCATATCTGTGTACCCATGTTACTTTTTTTTTTTAAACTACAGATTCTATTTAATAGCAATGGAAGTTTTTACTATCTAGTTCTACTTATTCACCAGTTATTCTATTTAATACGATCTCTTTTCTTTCTTACTAGCTTGAATATCATTGCTTCACAGGAATCACCTATGGCAGACAAGAACCTGAGCATGATCGATACGTGGCACCATGTTAGGGCTTCGGGCCTTCTGGAAAGACATGCTTCCGAAGTAAACATGATTGAACTTTCTTGTGCGCCACACCATTCAATTTCCAGATGCTTCAAAGCATTGAGATTAGCTAGGCTGGTAGGCCAGCTCTTTGATATTGTACTACTTAGAGATAGTCAAGTATTTGCTTCTTTTGTTCTATTTGGAGATGGCAAAGGGTATCCAATATGAACTTTTCCACATTATTTGCTTATGAATTGAATAAATGATTTCATTGAACTATCTTCTGGAATATGGATCTTAAAGCCATTCGTTGCTTATGAACCTCTTAATCCTTCATCAATTCCTTAGAACTATGTCTTCTTTCTTCACCATTATCTCTCTTGGTTCATCACCAAGTAAAATCATGTGTCCCATTTTCAAGCAATTTGCTACCTCTTCCTCTGTAAAGTTTGATTGACGATTCGCCCTGACTTCATGATCATGTAGTATTGAAGTTGAATACCAAAATGTTTCAGGCAACAATATAATGGTCCTACACCCCATATTTGCTTTTCAATCTGATTAATTACATAATTGATGAATGGACTCTCAAGATCATACCAGGTATTGATCAACAATGCAATAGAACCCTCTATCTCATCCAATCATTGTTGCTTTTGACCCGGACTTGATGGTCCGTCATTGCAGTGATGACTCAGACCACGATGGTTTTGCTTTATATTAGAGTAACTCAGAGCCATACTTTCAGGAAATCCAGGAATAATTCGAATCTCACCCAGTTTCCACATGGTTCTTCCATGCTGCAAACTCCATTGCAGCAGCACAAGCACCAGAAGTGAAGAAAGAGACAACAGGTATGTCAAATTTCGTGAAAATTTCCTTGCTCCAGCTCATCATGACCTCTACCACCACACATATGGATGAGTCTTACCCGATCCATTGCATCGTTCGGATAGTAAGGTATCAATCTTCTGTCCTAACTGGTGATGATGATGCTGGAAAGGCCCTTGCATGAAATTTCGTCCATCTTTTCCTTTTGGTAATTGTATTGCTTTTTGTGGTCGAGTCGATTTTGTAGTAGAAATTTCAACGAGTTGAATCAGAGAATGGTGACGAAGATTGTCGGGGATTGAGGAGAGGTGGGAAGGGATGATAAGTGTGGTTTTAAAGTAGAAAGATGTGAGTTCTATGCAGAGTTCCAAACATGGGAAGAGATTACACTAGATGCCTTCAATTCCACGTGTGAATTTGAATATGAATATGAATGTGTGAGAAGAAATTCGACGAAAAGTAAAAAATGGAGAAGAAAATTGGACGCAAAGTAAACTGAAAGCATTAATGGAGCTGAAAAGGACAACAGAGTGATTTTTTCACGCATCTTCTCTTTCATTTATTCAGGACAGAGTGACCCTCAATATTCATTCAGAAAGTGATAATCAATGGAGAAGATGTGTTATTTCAATTGAGCCATAGAGATTCAGGTTTCGTAGTTCACAAAGTTGATAACCTTTTTTCTTTCCCACAGCAAAGCCACTTAGAGTCTTAAGGCATGTCAAAGATCCTATCCTTGGTGGCATACAAGTCAATGAATTGAAACCATCAAGTAAAAGATTTCGGAGACTACCAAGTTTACTTGTTTCTTTCGGCAAACAACAAAGTAACTGACACCCATGTAGATCAAGAGTCTGCAGATTTTGAAGCTTGCATAACTGCTTTGGAAGAGTATGAATTCTAATATTGCCAGACAAGTTCAAGTATCTTAAATGTACAAGATCTCCAATGGAAGATGGCAACTGCTTTAGGAGTAAGTTTCTTAGATTAAGCACCCTTAACGAGACAAACTTTTGCAAGAGAGAAGGAGAGGCAAAACACACCCTTTCAGCGAATTCAACTGACATATGTGTGTGTACATTTATTTCGCGGATATTGCTGCTTGATGCACTTGAAGAAAACAGAGATGTAGCTAAATCAAGGATGAGATCATGCATCTTGAAATATGTTTTACCAGATTTTACTTCAATCTCTTGGAAGAAAGACCGCAAGTATAATTCTGTCCATACTTCATTACCCACATCCTCCGGCTCAAGTTTTCCTTTCAATAAAAGAAAGCTGTGTGCCATCCAGAGAGAGATCAGATTTTCTTTTTCCATTTCAGTGTCCTTTGAGAATACTGCACAATATGCAAAACATTGTCTCAAATCAAGTGGAAGATGATGATAACTAAGCCTTAGGGCAGGCAGAATAGAACTTTCATCTTGAGGTAAGTTCCAAATCTCACTATCTCTCACATGTTCCCATTCTCTTTCTTCTCTCTTGAAGCGCAAAAGACCTCCAAGAGTCTTGGCTGCTAGAGGCACACCACCACATTTTTTTACAATCTCCTTTCCGATAGCCACAAGGTTAGGATTTATTTCTTCTTGGTATCCAAATGCACGTTGCATGAGCAACAACCAACAATCTTCTTGAGACAGATTTGACAATTCATATGGTTTCAATGTTCCCATAATTGATCCAACCTTTTCAAGACTAGTAGTGGTTAGAACAGAAGCACCACTTGCTCCAACCTTCAGGACTGCTCTTAAATTAGCCCACTTCTGTTGATCTTCATTCCAAACATCATCTAAGACAGTCAAGTATCTTTTTCTATTCATCAACTCCTGAAGCTTCTTTTGAAGTGGAGCCAAGTCTATGTCACCAAGTAATGGCCTTCCTTTAATAGATTTTACGATTGCCTTTATCAACCTCTTCTCATCAAAATCATCTGAGACACAAGTCCATAGTTTGGGATAAAAATGCTCAGTAACTCTCTGATCATTGAAGACCATTTGGGCAAGAGTCGTCTTTCCTAGTCCCCCCATACCAACTATTGGGAGGACTGAGAGTTTTTGAGCATCACTAACATTGTTTATCAGGATTTTCACTATCTCGTCCTTTTCTTTGTCCCTTCCATAAACTTGTGGTTCAGTTAAAACAGAGTCTTAAGGCATGCCAAAGATCCTATCCTTGGTGGCATACAAGTCAATCCATAGCAACTATCAAGTAAAAGATTTCGGAGACTACCAAGTTTTGTGGTTTGATTTGGCAAACAACCAACTGAGGAGCAATATTAATAGTAGATCAAGAGTCTGCAGATTTTGAAGCTTGCATAACTGCTTTGGAAGACTACGAAGACAAGTTTAGGTATCTTAAATGTACTAGATCACCAATGGAAGATGGTAACCGCTTAAGTTCTATGTTACTTAGATTAAGGCGATGAACTTTTTCACGGATTGACACCATGTCCTTTAAGTAATATCCTTTTACTTTCATTTCACGGATATTGTTGCTTGCTGTTAACAGAGATGTAGCCAAATCATGAATTCTTTACCAAATTTAACTTCAACCTCTTGGAAAAAGGACCTCAAGTATAACTAATGACATCTACCGATACACGAGGATGATATTATCACACTTCCAGCCTAATAAGTTTCTATTCCATTTTTGTAGTTTCTGATCATTTTCCATTATCGTACTTTTGCTGAACTTGGTACTTTAATGAACGATGGAATTCTATGCTCCAACTTTATCCCCTATATTCCACCCTGAAAGAAATCTAACAGGGAGAAAACATGCACACTCATTTTTTTCTTTGTTAGACAAAATTTACACTCAGTTGTTTAATTTGCCTGTTAGGATAATTGTTTGTTATTGGATTAAGGATCCAAGTGCAGCAAATGGAGATTCAGAACAGAAGAGTATCTCTTTTCTTTGAGTTGCTTTGTTATCAAAAGCAAAACGGAGGTATATTTAAACTATTTCCAATAGAACATAACTATATCTGACTGTAACTTAGCTATAGTTTGTAACTGTAATATACTTACTAAAAAAACTGTTAATTCATCTTCTTAAACAAAAGATCATTGAACTATGAGAATTTATTTTGTATCAATAAAATCACTAAAATCTTTTACCTTTAACAATCACCCAACTACATTTATTATTAAAGTAAAATTGACATGACAAAATAAAATATTTTTTATGTCATATAAACACGCACACACAAATAAACAATTTTTTTTAAAAAATAAACATTATGCATTTCCTTTCTTTATTTCCAAAAATTCTTACCAAATTATATATATATATATATATATAAAGCTAGATAAAAAAAGTGATGTGGCACCTCTCAATAGCCAAGGATCCTATTTACCTTTTTGTGGTTTTTTAAAAATATTTTTCTAGTTCTTTTCAATTATTTTATTTTATAACATCATCTTCTTAATTTATACCTCTTCAGTTACATAAATTTAAATATTAGTTAATTTAGTAATGTCTATAATTCCTAACCTTTCATATTCATAACCTTCAAATAAATGTTTAATACTCAAATTTATAACTCCTTAAAATGACACTTATAAAAACCTATTTGAGACATGTATAATAATTACCACAATAATATTGTAATAATAGGAATAATTGTATTAGTGTTGTAAAAAATTATTCAACTCTTGGTCTTTTTCTACATATTCAACGTTGCATACACATATTCTTTTTAAAATTATTTCTTCGTCACTATTTGATAATCTCTATTCGATTAAATTATGTGTTTAATTTTATTGTAAAGTAAAACCTCAACGGCAGTGTTTCACTATAGCAATTTAATTCTCTCTTCTCGCAATGCATACTATAAGAATGAAAGTTTAAATATAACTTTTTAATATTAATGGATTTATGCGACCCAAATATGTAGTAAATGAATGCCAGTACGAATATGCAACTTTTGCAAAAATCTCTAACTTTTGAATTTCGTGCACAAATGTTCGAATATAATTTAGGTATTTTTTTCTCACCATTATTTAGTAAAAATATATTTTGATTTGTTTATTTTTATTATAGAGTCATTTATATATAAAAAAAAAGACACGTAATTTACGATCAAATAGATTTAGTATTGTTGGTTGAACTAGTAATATTTCTATACGAATCATTGAATTTAGTATGACACTATGATAATTCGATTGTTACTTAACTGAAGCTCTTCATATCAATTTATATGTTTTCGACTTGAGAAAAAACTTAAAATTCCGACTTAAGCCATGATACACAAATCACTTTTATCTCAAAATTTAATTTATTGCTTGTTACTTGTGCAAATAATAAAAACTTGAAATGCTATGAGTAATCTATATATATATATAAAGGAGGAAATGGAAAATCTGATGTGGCATAGTTCTCTGATCAGGATTTCTAATTATCTTTTTTTTCAGATTTTTGAGAATTTTCTCTTT
Source organism: Solanum chiquidenum (assembly GCA_029582725.1). NCBI lineage: Eukaryota > Viridiplantae > Streptophyta > Magnoliopsida > Solanales > Solanaceae > Solanum > Solanum chiquidenum. The sequence goes on from JAJOOS010029796.1 coordinate 11,723, forward strand.
ATTTTAGGATTTAAAATATTATATTAAATTAATATTGATCTATTTATATTATTCTTTATTATTACTATTGATATAAATGTAGCAATCAATGTAATAATTATTGAAAATTAGTTGGTTTCTTCTTCATTGAAATATAAGCGTTATTTTCTTTCTTTAATTAGACCCAATTATGTGATCATTTAATTAATTATTAATCAGTTTTATTCTTCAAATTTTTTTCACCTTTTTAATACGTGTATAGACAAAGCATACATACCCATATATAGGATATTCTTTACCATACTAATTAGCTCTTCTCCTAAAATTATTT
>JAJOOS010029797.1:0-11007 GCA_029582725.1 Solanum chiquidenum
CCCCCCCCCCCCCCCCCCCCCCCCCCCCCCCCCCCCCCCCCCCCCCCCCCCCCCCCCCCCCCAGAGATCCTAAAAGTTGTAGTTTGGACTGGGGTGTGAATTTAACAGATATATGGGGTTAAGATTTCTTTACCAGATTTGGTAAAATCTGGAGAATATTTGAGAGTTGGGGATGTGATGTGGGAAGGGTCCACGTCGACGATGTCTAATCCTAGGTTGTTTAGTTGATTTATTAAGGGGTCACGTAGGGACTTAGAAGATGTGTTATCTCTAAATGTATGGATAGGTGATGTCGTTTTGGGAGGGGGGGATGAAGTAGGGGTGATAGGGGCTTTATAAGGGTCAATTTTAGGGGCCAAAGTAGGGATAGGGATAGGGGACCCTACTTCCACAGTGTTATTAAAGTTGGTGGAATTATTGTCACTGTTGATGGGCTTTGAGGCGGTGGCGCCATCGGCGTTATCTTTATTTTTTTTCCCCCGAAGTTATCATCGTTATTACTGTGGGTCATGGTGGAATGGTGGATTTTGTTGCTGTTGAGGAGGTTGGTTGGTTTTTCCCGGCATATTTAAAGAGTTGAGAGTCTAGGAACTTACCGGTAGCTGCATGAATAATGTTGACATTGAAGCTCTCACCATCTGCATCATTAGTTTGAGGAATTTGACTTTCCTTAACTGGTTTAGCAGTTAGTCGGATGGTTTTCTTGCTTTCTTTTAAAGGTTACAATTTCCCATTCGTTATCTGTAGTTTTTGAGCTATTGGTAGTAGTTGTAGTAGCAGTGTTTTCTTTCTGGGAGTGAAGGTGCTAGTTTGGGTGAGTAGAGGATGGGCATGATTGTATTAAGTGCCCCAACCTTCCACAAAAAAACACATAGTACATCAGCTCCTTCATACAATATTTTTTTGTTTAAGTTGGCCTATGAATATATGTTTTTTGACTGGGGATCCCAGCGGAACATCGATACATATACGTGTATATCTTCCTCTTAACGTCGAGGAGGTACACACATCCATTTTGACTAATCTTCCTAACTTATTCTCGATCATTGCGAGAATCTCGATGGACGTAATATTCAGTGGGTAGTTCTGGTAAGCAAATCCAAATCGCAAATGTTGTTTCATCGGCCTCCAAGGCAACAAAATTGGGATACCATTTTTTGACAGAGAGGAAGAATCCATTTACAAACCAAGGCCCATTTTGGAGAGCTTTGATCCCGTTTTCCTCCTTTAAGAATTTTACAATGAAGTAGTCGTGTCACAGATCAATGAGGATTAGTTCTTCGCTGGGTCTTCAAAGGAGAGAGAGTGTCACACCCCGAGTTAGTTCTTCACTGGGTCTCCCTGGGCGGGACTGGCACTCGAGAACCATTGATGGCCTAAGCAAACCCCTGGCCTGACTTACTTACTCAACGGAAGACTTAAACTCAACAAAAATAAGTTTATTAAATAAACTAAAATGTTATAAAAGAACATTAAACTGACCATTAAGGAAAACTCAAGTCTCAACATGGAATAATAACAATGAAAAGACTAAAGAACTAACATCTGACTGTCTATGAAGCCTCTAAAACAACGGAGATGGATGTCGGGACAGGATCAACGGTGCGCCGGTCTGAAGTGCTAAAAAGAAATATGGGATAGTTTGAAATGCTTACTGGATCAACGGTGTGCCGGATGTCGATCCTAGTTACCTGTATTTGCATCATAAGACGATGCAGTCCAACTGACATCAGTACATTGAATGTACGAGTATGCGAGTTGGAATGCTAATACAACATAGGCTTGAGAAGAATCTAAAAAAATTTGAAGAACTTACCTGGCTCAACTCAACTCAACATGACTGAACTCATTTCAATATAAAGCAATTTAAAACAAGTGTAATATAAAGAAACAAACTGTTTAAAAACATGTTGTCAACTCTGTGTGTATGCAAGGATACAACATAACTCTGAAATGTATGTAAAAATATAAATAATTGTGTATATAAGAATACAATAACTTATGTGGGAGTTTCTCTAATCGACAACCATCACGTAAGAGCTATTGTGATGATACAACGATTTCTCTCATGCTGCCAGAGCATCTTATACCTTGCCAATGGCATAGGACCTGAACTACTAAATAGATCCACTAGTCTATGCTAAAAAGCACTAAAGGAATCATCTAAAAAGTATGACCCTTTTCTACCCATGATGGCTACATGGTTTATGGAGGTTGTGAGTTGTCTGAACTCTCCCCCATATCGGTGCTCAATACTACTCCCAAAAATATAATAATATTAGCTCTTATGTTTAAAAACATACTTCTTCTGTGATTTGAGATAAGTGCTCAAAAACTTAGCTCAAAGGTTATCTTGGAAATCAAAGTTTCCCCTCTTGCTTCATTTAGAAAGCAATTACTCTTTTTTGAAAACTAGTCCGAAGGCTCTTTGGAAATCTCAGTCTCCGTTCTTATTTAAATATGAAAATATTTTAAATCGTTTTGGGAATACTTAGTCCCCATATACTTTTGAAGAAATGAACTTCAACTTTACTCTTTACTGAACTCAAAACTTAAGTCTTAAAACAAGGTTAATACGTTTGCAAAAGACTTTTGGAAAACTTTATGAACTTCTCTTAACTTGACTCTTGACTTCTTGACTTTGATCTTAACTGGTCCTTGAATTGAATTGTGGATTCAAGGATTGTGATTTGTGATTGGAAAGATCTTATGATGTTTAGGAATGATTTTAGATAGCTAAACATGAGAAAAGATCGAAAATCAATATTTGAGAGTGGGTCCACGATGCGGAGAAGCTTTTAAAATTTAGTTTCGAAAATGACTTTTGAGGTAGAAGACTCCGCGTCGCGAAATGAAAATTCCCAATTCTGAGAACTAGCTTCGCGACGCGCCACCACTGCTAGATTTCGTTCGACAAAATTTCTTCTTCTTTTTTCAGCTCTAAACTCCATGGGTTCTTGTCCCAAACACTATTAATCGATTATTTGTTTAAAGTATATCAGATTCTACTCAAAAACACTACTACAAACATGAATCAACCTCAAGAAACTCCAATCCACAAAGCCCACAAGAATTCAAAAATTTATCAAAAACTCAAGGATTTACTTCAAATCTAAATAATTTCGCTGAAATTGAATCATGATTGGCGCGTGGGTGAACTAACCCAATGCTATGTGATCTCACATACCTTGTAGGGATCACCCCTGACGAAATCCACAAGCTAATCTCGACGAATCTTGAACGTTCTTGCTTCCCTTTCTCCTTTCTCTTTTCTCCAAGCCCTAGCGTGAAATTCATTTTTCTAAAACTGACTAAAATCTGACTTTACCCAATTAAACTCCTAAAAACAAATTAATTAAGTTGGGTAAGGAAAAGACCAAACTACCCTTCTAAAATCCGGATTGGACTTTCCTTATTCGAACATCCCAACTTTCGAAGGGCATAACTTACTCATACGAACTCGGAATCACGCAAACTTGGCGGCGTTGGAAAGATAAATCCAAGGGCTTTCCAACCATATCTAGAATCACACCTAACTAATCATGAGCTAGAAATTATGGCCATTTGAAGTTGACCAAAATTCACTTTAACTTCCATATTTTTAAATTCTTCCCAAAAATAACTATTTCAAGATTTTAAACTTCCTTCTAGTTCTTTCTAGTTGCAAGATGTTACAGAGAGCTTTCGCCTCAAGTATTTGTGACTCATTTTCTTCCCCAGTAGTTTAATGAAAATGGAGAAGCACCATGGTTTGTATATTCTTTCCTTTTCCATCTTCGACAGTGTAATGCAGTCCCCCTCTGCCTCTTGAGTAACTTGTTTTTTTTTATCCCCAGTGTTGGCTTCATACTGGGACTCTATAGTCGCCTCGGGGGGCTGACCATCTCGATATCTGGATCTGCTGGGTGGAAGGGGACGGGACTGATAAGGATATTTTTAAAGGAGGTTCTGTCCGTCTGGATGGGGGGGGGGGGGATGAAGATGCTCTGATCAGTGTCCATGGAGGATGCACATCTGGAGGGACGGGGGGAGTGGTGGAGTTGGAGGAGTATTGGAGTTTTGTTTAGTTGGGAGAGAAGAGGCCATCACTAGGTCCACTAAAATGAAATTACATACAAATCTTTTCATTTAAAAGAAACTTCTTTATTTAAAATACTTATTATTAATTTTATTTGGATAAAATTTCAACAATGCACCACTTGTTTAAGTATTTTTTTTTCATTCTTATAAGATGAGATGTTTTGATTTTGAGTAAAAAAAAAAGAATCGTCTTTTGATATGAAGCCTTTATTTTGAAAATAAGAATTTTCAGCATAAATTTTAGTTAGTGAAATTTCAAAATTAATATCAAACACCAAAAAAAATAAAAAAAAAATAAAGGAATAATCGGTTTAGGTTTTTACGTAAGTTGATACATTCCTATAGTTTGATCAAAATATGATCATATTAACCATATGTAAATATCCTAAGTCAAAACATAACAAAATTTGGACGAATGTGTCAATTTGAAATACTACAAAACCCTCCATTCTTGAGTTTGAGTTACCTTTCAAGATAAATTTAAGCCAATTATGGTATTAATTAATACCAAACAAAAAAAACAGTTTATTATCTATCTTCAAGATTTAATTTTTTTTTATAGAATAAAAATGAAAGACTAATCAAAATAAATTATGCTATGATATTTACTTTTCAATTTTATATTCAATTCTTTACATTTAAGATCTAATTTATTCTTTGAAAGAATAAAAATGAAAGACTAGCCATAATATTTGTTATGATATTTACTTTTAAATTTAAATTTAGTTCTTTACTTTAAAATCTAAGTAATTTTTCTTTTACAGAATAAAAATGAAAAAACAACTCTAATAAACTATGTTATGATATTTACTTTTAAATTTTAAATTCAATTTCTTACATTAAGATCTAAATTATTAGACCGACTAATAAACTATGTTAAGAGATTTACTTTTAAATTTAAATTCAATTCTTTACTTTAAGATCTAAATTATTTTTTGTCTTAATGGATAAAAATGAAAGACTGACCATAATAAACTATGTTAAGATATTTACTTTTAAATTTTAAATTCAGCTCTTTACTTTAAGATCAGTTTTTTTTACAGAATAAAAATGAGAGACTGACCATAATAAACTGTGTTATGATATTTACTTTTATATATAAATTTAATTCATCACTTTAAGATCTAAATTATTTTTCTTTTACAAAAATAAATGAAAGACTTCTTGGAAAATATACTACAACATTGATATTAAATTGGAATTATAAAGTAGTAAATAACTTATCACAAATACTGTCGTGGCAAGCCACTGCCTTGAAAGCGATTTCGGCTCGACTCCGGTGCAAATCGTTGCAGCCGGTTGCTCCCCAAGGTTCCACAGTTACTCTCAAACACGTGCACTCGTGGCTGAGAGTTTGGAGGTTGTCAAAAACCAATTGCCCAAAAATATTCAAAAAATAAGATGAAAGGAAGGAAATGTTTTCTTTTCCTTTTTGTTGGTTGTGTTAGCTTTCACAAAGGCACTATTTATATAGGAAATTTCTATAGGAGTTATTGTAGAGTCAAAAGTTAATTTTGATAACGCATTGTGAATGTTAATGGCATTAAAGGTCATTACATCACATTTTACGGAAACTCTTGTTTTGTTTTGGAACGAAAAATTTATTCTCTTTGTAACATATTTTACTTTGTGTTCTTTTCCTTACAAGAAATGAATAAGTGAGAATTAATATCACAATCCCCCACTAATGCAAAGACAAAGGGTAAGAACAAATTTTGGACAAAAGGAAGAAACATATACGCAAGTGTCAATATCTTTCGATTTGAATTGACACGTAGTGATATGAGGCAACAACTTAATATACACAAAGTGAAGTACTCTTGAACTGAGTGGGTATTCCCCCATAACACATATTATATCCTTAAATTTAAGCAACCGCCGTGATACAAAGTGTTTTTAGGGTTATGCACACACATTTTGGGTCTTATGAGTGCTCTAGAAAGACGACTCAAGTCTTTCATAAAAGGCGACCACACCTTTACACTCACGTAGGTGATTATATCAAGTTTATCTCAAATAGACCACCTTACGACTACAGAATCATTAAGAGAAAAATAAGTTCAACCTTATAAAACACTGCCTCACGCCATAGGGATAGAAAATGTGGTGTATATTGAGGCCTTATGGGTCCACCATACTACCTCAATCAATGGGCTTTAGCCCCATCCCCCTCGATGTTTCAAGGAATATTTTCCTTGTCAAGCCCTTGGCAATAGGATCCCCTAAATTTCTTTCGGCCCTTACATATTCCAAGGAAATAATACCATGTTTCAACAATTGTTTAACTACACTATGTTTGATGTGAATATGTCTCTTTTTTCCATTGTACACACTATTTTTGGCAATTCCAATTGTTGCCTGTGAGTCACAATGAAAAGAGACTGGTGAAGCCTGTCTTCCCCACAATGGCACATCTGCCAAAAGATTTCTCAGCCACTCAGCTTCTTGCCCTGCCGGCTGCCAACTCGAGAGCAATGAATTCTGCTTCCATGGTAGAACGTGCTATACAAGTCTGTTTGGAAGACTTCCACGAAATAACACTTGCACCCAAAGTAAACACATAGCCACTGGTGGAGCTAACTTCATCATTGTCAGTTACCCAATTTGCATTACAAAAACTTTCTAAAACAACAGGAAATTTGTTAAAATGCGAACACCAATTCATAGTACCTCTCAAATACCTTAGCAAGCGATGAAGAGCATTCCAGTGTTCACTATTGGGATTATGAGTATATCTACTCAATCTACTAACAACATAAGCTTATATCAGGCTGAGTATATGAGAAACATTACACTCCCAATTATTTTAGCATATTCATTTTGAGAAACACTAGATTCTTTATTCGTCTTCTAATGTATGCTAGGATCATAAGGAGTTCTCACTGCAACTACATCAAAACAATCAAACTTTTTCAACATTTTTTCAATGTAATGAGACTGACACAAAGAGAAACCATTAGAAGTTCTTTTGATTATAACTCCCAAAATCACATCTGATTCTTCAAGATCTTTCATTTCAAACTTAGAAGATAAAAAGTTTTTAGTCTCATTAATGACATTCACATTAGGGTTAAAGATTAACATGACATCTACATATAAATATATAATCACACAATTTAAACCTAGCATCTTAGAATAAACACATGTATCAGATGAATTTACAACAAAGTCAGTATCCATTAATGTGATATTAAATTTTTCATACCACTGCTTAGGTGCCTGCTTTAGTCCATCCAAAGACTTTCTCAATTTGCATATTTTATCCTCTTGTCCTTGAACCAAAAAACCCCAGGTTGAGTCATATAGATCTCTTCATCTAAATTACCATTTAGAAATGATGTTTTGACATCCATTTGATGTACCACTAAATCATGAATAGCGGCTAAAGCAATAAGAGTCCTAATGATCGCTATTTTAGTCACAGGAAAATAAGTATCAAAGTAATCAACTCCTTTCTGTTGGTTAAAACCCCTAATCACAAGTCTAGCCTTATATTTTTTAATTGTACCATCAGGTCTCAATTTTTTCTTAAATATCCACTTGCTACTTATGGGATTACAACCTTTAGGTAAATCATACAAGTTCCAAGTGTGATTAGAAACTGTAGAGTCTAATTCACTTTTAATAGCATCTTTCCAAAATATAACATCTATTGATCTCATTGTTTCATCATAAGTCTTAGGATCTTCTTCTATTAAATAGATAGACACTAATTCATCATTTAAAATATTAGTATCAGAATTTTCAGTTAAGAAAGTAGTTATAAAATTAGGACCAAAACTTGTCTCAATTCTACGTATTTTACTCTTTCTGAGTTCATTTTCATGCTCGTTAGAAATAACATTAGAAGAAGGCACAACATGATTATTTAACATAGATGCAGAAGCATTATTTTGCACATCACTCGGCATATTATTTTTCAAAGGAAAAATATGCTCAAAAAAATTTACATCTCTAGATTCACAAATAGAATGATCACTTAGAGACATAAATCTATATGCAGCACTATTTTGAGCATAACCAATAAAGACAGTATCAGAAGTCTTAGAACCAACATTTACTCGTTTAAAATCAGGTAGATCAACCTTAGCCAAACACCCCCATACTTTCAGAAATTTCAAGTTAGGAGCAAATCCTTTCCACAACTCAATGAGGTCTTGTCTAACTTCTTATGAGGGACTCAATTAAGAATATAGCATGCAGACAAAACGGTTTCTCCCCACATATTGTCAGATAGATCAGATCTTAAAAGCATAGAATTCATCATTTCTTTAAGGGATCTATTTTTTCGTTCGACTACACCATTTTGTTAGGGAGTATACGGAGAACTAACCTCATATATAATACTATTTTTCTCACAAAAATCCTCTAGAGTTTTAGTACTATATTCACCGCCCCTATCAGATCTAAGTCTCTTGATTTTCTGTCTAATTGATTTTCCACTTCTGCTTTGAATTTCAAAAACATTTAATCAGCTTCATTTTTAGATTTAAGAAGATATACCTTAGTGTATCTAGAAAAGTCATCAACAAAAGTAATGTAATACTTTTTTACACCTTTGCTAACAGTGTTCTTGAAATCTTCTAAATCTGAATGTATTAGTTAAAGTAATTCGGTCTTTCTACTAATAACAGATTTGAAAGGTTTCTTGGCATGCTTTGCTTCTACACACAGAGGACATTTAGAAAAATCATCAGTTTTTATCATAGGAATTAATTTTATTTTTCTAAGTCTTTTAATAGAAGCAATATTAATATAACCTAGTCTACCATGCCACAAATTAATAGACTCAACAATATAAGAATAATTTGAAATAATTGCATTATTGACAATCTCTTGAACAATGTTCAATATAAATAATCCTCCACTAGGATATTCCTTCCCAACAAAGTCTCCTCCACGTGAAATAATTATTTTATCAGCTTTAAAAATAAGTTTAAGGCCTACTTTGTTGAGAAATGCTGAGGAAACTAAGTTTCTACGGAGGAAGGGAACGTACAAAACATTGTTCAAGGATAAAGTTTTTTCGAAAGTTAATTTAAGTAAAAATTTCCTTTACCCATAACTTCAGCAGTCATGGAGTTATCCATGTAAACACACTCTCCATCAGTGGAATCCTCAAAGTCATGAAATAACTCTTTATTGACACAGAAATGCCTTGAAGTGCATGTGTCTAGCACCCAGTCAGTTTTGTTAGTTACCAGATTTGCCTCAACGACTACAACAACAATCACTTCATTACCTTCAGCAAGATGAGCTTTGACATTATTTTGTCCTTCATGCTTTGAGTCCTGCCCTTTTCTTTGATAGCACTTGACAACCCTGTGAGTCTGTGACCAGCTTTTCCACGAACAAAATAAAGACCCTTAGTTTTTTGAATTTTCGTTTTCGGCTTATTTAATTGATTTTTCTTCTTCATATGTTCCTTTTTTAAGACTTTCTTATGTTTGCCTTTGAACCTGTCTTTCACAACAGTACCAAAAGATTCAACAAGATTAGTTTTAGAAGAATTAAGAGAAAGTTCTTCCATCTTATCTTTGAGACGGTTCGCCTCTTCAGTCCTCATATGACTAATAAGTTCTTGGAGAGTTAAAAAACATTTCTTATGTTTTAATTGATTTCTATAGTCACTCCAAGATGGTGGAAATTTTTCAAGCAGAACATTTGCCTAAAATATCTCACACATCTTCATGTCCTCGTTGAGAATATCAACGGTCAAGTTCTCATATTCGTGAACTTGTTCCATTATTGGCTTATTATCAACCATTTGGAATTTAATCCACTGACCGATAACATATTTTTTCTTTCCTACATCATCAACACCATATTTCTTTTCCAAACTATCCCATATTTCTTTAGCAGATTTATAGGTAACAAATAAAGGATTAGTCATATGATTTAGCAAATGTCCTCTCACAACTCTATTATCCTTTTCAAACTTCTTTTTAGCAATATCATCAATAACTACAACATTGCTAGAATCAATAGAAGTGTTAGAACTATTCATAGAAAGTTCGTTAAATAAAACATAATCAAATTCTAATTGTTCAAATAAAATTAAAAGTTTTTGTGACCACGTTTAAAATTGCTTCCATCCAAAGGCTCAAGTTATGACAAATCAGAAAAATTTTGTTCAAAGTAATAGCCATTTATCAATATTGTATGTAAGTAAAATCGCTTTCAAATTCTTAGAAAAAATACTACAATATTGATATTAGATTGGAATTATAAAGTAGTAAATAACTTATCACAAACACTGTCGTGGCAAGCCACTGCCTTGAAAGCGATTTCGGCTCGACTCTGGTGCAAATCGTTGTAGCCGTTCGCTACCCAAGGTTTCACTGTTACTCTCAAACACGTGCACTCGTGGATGAGAGTTTGGAGGTTGTCCAAAACCAATTTCCCAAAAATATTCAAAGAATAAGATGAAAGGAAGGACATGTTTTCTTTTCCTTTTTGTTGGTTGTGTTAGCTTTCACAAAGGCACTATTTATATAAGAAATTTCTATAGGAGTTATTATAGAGTCAAGAGTTAATTTTGATAACGCATTGTGAATGTTAATGGAATTAAAGGTCATTACATCACATTTTACGGAAACTCTTGTTTTGTTTTGGAACGGAAAATTTATTCTCTTTGTTAACATATTTTACTTTGTGTTCTTTGCATTACAATAAATGACTAAGTGAGAATTAATATCCCAAGACTGACTATAATAAACTATGTTATGATATTTAATTTTAAATTTATTTTAAGATCTAAACTTTTCTTTTACAAATTAAAAATGAAAGACTTACCATAATAAACTATATTATGATATCTACTTTTAAATTAAATCCAATTCTTTACTTTAAGATCTAAATTATTTTTATTTTACAAAATAAAAATGAAAGACTAACCATAATAAACTATATTATGATATTTACTTT
>JAJOOS010029798.1:0-13693 GCA_029582725.1 Solanum chiquidenum
CTTATACACTCCAAAAAAGTAATCGAGAAAAAAGTGCAAATGACCCGCATGGAACCATTAATCATGTATGCTTATCTTTCTTGACTTAGAAGATTGAGGCACATTACATTTCACTTTCTATTTGTAATTTTTTATGGTGACAATTACAGGCCAGCCACAATATATTCTATACAATATCTTCTTCACTCTTGTCTATACCAGATTCTTGATGATATTTGTTGTAATATTTTGTTTAGACTTGCGTTTTATTAACACTGCGATAACGACTTTCAATTAATTCATCACAATATCTAAATTATGGTTTGATTTTTGATTTTACAGAAATGCAGGTTAACAGTATAATATGCTCTCAGCCATTTCGTCGTCTGTACAACTCAGTAGACAACCAAAATTAAAGAAACACTCCCAACACTAGAAATTATCAACTCACTCTAGTTCAAAAGAAATATCACTGGGGATTCACAACTCACTCAAGATCTTTTAAGCCTACCATAAAAACATCTTCCCAGATAAAGCAACATACATAATGCAACTGGAAAACAAAAAACAACAACTACATAGATAAGTAGTAATGGCATTGTCATACATTTTGAACCCACAAAAACTTAGAGTCACTTGTTCAAGATGGATTAACATCAAAAAAGCAAAATATTAAGTTTCATCATGCCATTACATAACACTGGAAAGCAAAAAACAATAACTTCATAATGCAACTAATTCTTCCCACCTCTCTTTGCCTTCAATTTGCCAATTCTTTTATCCTTTTCAGCTGTCAACTGATCTGAAGTTGTAGCTTCTTTTCCTTTCTTTGACTTCAATTTGCCAATTCTTGTCTCCTTATCAATTAATTTGAAGTCATAGCATCTTTTCCTTTCCATGCCAATTTTCTTGGTGAGTATGGCAGATTAGTTGGAATGCTCACACCATTGTCATCTCCTTTGAAGCCAATCCTCCTAGTACCGGTTGGTTGAATCTGTATCTTTTTAGCTTGAAGCCTAGTCCTAGCTTCAGAAATTGTATAAGAATTTAACTGAAAATCAGAAACTTATTACAATCAGAAACAACTACCTTATGCATATCAGACATGGCTGTTACACCTTCACCATCTGCCAAGTCTAGAGAATTTCTCAGCAACTCAATAAACCATTTCCATGTTCTAGATGTTTCTCTGTCCACCACTGCCCAAGCAAGTGGATAGAAGTGTTTTACTGAATCTTGTCTCATTGCAACCAATAAGATTCCCTTGCATTTTCCTTTTAAAAAAGTCCCATCCAGCCCTATAAAAAGCCTCAAACCTCCTTTCCAGCCATTTTTTAAAGCTTGAATGCACACATACATTCTTAAGAACCTTCTTTTTCCTTGTTCCAAAGCATCTCTAGATATATTTATGATAACATTAGTGCCAGGGTTGCTGTCCCTTAATTCTTGAGCGTAACCCTCCAACTTATTGAATTCATCAATGTAGATACCCTCCAATTTCTCTAACACAAGCCTTTTAACCCTCTTCATCTTGGAATAACTAACATTCAAATTACAATTATCATCCAAATCTTGTCTCATATCATTTACCATGTACTTTGGATTATTCTGAAGTTTTTTCGCTTCTTGAGTGGCTCTTCTATTCTCAAAAGCATTTTCACCACATGAGTGTTTGGTGTTCAAGGTCTTAATTTTGAATCCCTGATTTTTCTTATCTTCAGATATCAAACACTCAAATTGACAGCCAATATCACACAAATATCTCAATCTAGTAGAGTCACTTTTATCAACTTTAAGTGCAACCTTTCTAACAATAGAGTAAAAACTCACAATTCGTTTAGCTTCTTTAAGATCTTTAAATCACACACCCTTTTCCAACTCTAAGAATCTGTCTAGCTTTTCATTGATCTCTCTGTTTTTTTCCTTTCTAAAGAATTCCAATTCATCACTATTGTAATCACTAGGAATAAGTTCATTCTCATCTCTATCCTCCTCATTTGATTCACAATCAGTTGCTACCTCTATTGGCACAACATGGTAAGGCTTGTTCAGGTCATATATATTAGGAATAACAACAATAGCTTCACCCTCATTTACAACAAATAATTGAAGAACACTAAACTAACTAGGCAGAGCAGATTGTACAGTCCTAATGCTTGAATCATCCTCAAGCAAATAATACCAACCAATTGGCCCTGTTACTAACAGTTGTTTCATAGCCCTAAAACCACATATCTCAATGAACTCTGAACAAATGTCAATATATGACAACAAATCCACATCATAACCATGCCAGGTTTCATTCAATTTTTTAATGTATACAACTTGAGGAGACAGGACCCACTTGCCTCCATAGTTAAATACTAAATCCACTTTTTTAGTCATTCTTCAAAATTTTCACATGGCAGTCAAAAAAGGTGAAAAGGAAATTGTCAGCCATAAACAAAACAAGTTGTAGGAAAACTAACATTATTTAATTTGAAGATAAGGGTAGTAAAGTTATAGGGACCACTAAAATTATTTATTTCAACTTTGCATAGAATACAACGCTAAAACAAACAAAAAAGTGCACAAATTGGGAACAATAAAGTCATACATAGATTTCATAAAGACATGCTTAAAGCATTTACATAGATTTCATAAAGACATGCATAATCTCATACTTTTCCCCTTTCAAGGTTAAAAACCTACTTTCAATCAACACATCTAGAATTCAAGCATTAGACATAGATTCATTGTAAATGATGTGATTCTATCACTTCATGCATAAATTCATAAAATTCACCTTTCATCAATAAAAACCCACATTATAAGATGATAATTGCGAAATATAAAGGTTTCATGGGTTCTTGGGGATTCATCATAAAAACCATAGAAAATCATCAATTCATGCTTATAATAACATAATTTAACCATTAAAATCAAGTTTAAAAGGAACCCATGACTTTGGAATCAAACCCTAACAATTGAGGATTTCTATCTTTTGAAATTGGAGATTTTGAGAGGGATCTATGTATGAAATCTATACATGGATGAAAACTACCATACCTTAATCACAATTCCCAAATAAATTGATTTGTAAAAGCTTGCTCCTCAAACCCTAGCTTGAATCTCCTTCTTCTTCTTGGTTTCTAGAGAGAGAATATTTTGGAGAGCATGAACTTTGGGAATTATTTGGGATTTTGAAAATATGACTTAATTGGGTGAGTTTTTGACCTAAAATAGCTTCTATAGGTGTACTAGGACTAGGAAAAATGACCTTACTTTAATCTAACTTAAACTAGAAAAGAGTTATTTAACCCTCAACTTATGCGAGGCTTCCAGGCACCATGTGGGGCACCACAGCCCGTCAAGGATCACACGGCCCATTATGGTGCTCGTGGTCCCTTGAGTAGTGTCTATGACACTGCACCCTCAAACCCCAAACACCAAGGCATGACCACAACCACTCCCACGAGCCGTCTAAGACTTCACGAGTCGTTAAGTGGCTCATGTGGAGGAGGCCAATTTGGGGCAGCCTTGGAGGCTTACTGCCTCACTACCATGGGTGGCACCACGTGGTGCAGTGACCACCACTTTCCGTGAAGGCCCTCATGGGAAGGTGGGCACTACCTTGGGAAGGTTGGGCAGTCTTGGCCCTTTCCCTTGGCTCATGCCCTTTCTCCTTCGCTCTTGCCCCTAGTCCTTAGCTTGTTGCCCTTACACTTAGCCCTAGTTAGTCGACTAGACTATGGGGTGTCACACACGCATTCTCAATAAGGTAGAAGGGTCGAACAAAGTGTTGAAAGAAATGAAAAAAGATGTCTCAACTCTCAATCAGATGGTGACTTCTCACTAAGTCTCTATTAAACAGCAGGAGACACAAATGGGACAAATCTCGACACAATTGAATCCAAGGCAAAAAGGGGGGTTGCCTTGTAACACAATAGCACACCTCAAAAATGAAGTTTGAATTGGTATCTCCGTTGTGCCACAACATTAAATAAGGCGCTTCTAGGGAGGCAACCGATGGTTTATTGCTTTCATTTATGTTGTTTGAATAATGGGTGTTAAATGTGCAGGTTGAAAAGTTGAAATTTTTTTGAGAGTGGAAATTAGGCGAGCCAAAAGTTTAGTCGGCGACTCACCGAAGAGGTCGGCAACTCACCGAAGAGGTCGGTGAGCCCACCAAAGAGGTCGGTGAGCCCAACTTGGACCACCGTTGGAACCACCCAACTTGATGGGGAATCCTGTAAAACTCAGCGAGCTAAAAACTCAATCATCGACTCACCAAACAGGTTGGTGAACCCGACTTTATCCACCGTTTGAACCCTTAAATTGTTGGGAGTTCTGTAAAAACTTAGTGAGCGAATATACCTCTAGTCGAATTGCCGAGTGGTTTGGTAGGCGCGACTTACTCTACCGACTGGCGTGCGAATGAATTTTTTTAAAGGCCAAACGGTTTAAAATTTTAAAATCCTTTCACTTTCCTACTTTTTAACTCCCGCATTCTCTCATATGATATAAGTTCTTTCATATTTTCACATTTTTACTCTCGTTTTATTGGGATCTTTGCTTGGGATTGATTTTGGAATTTGTTTGACGCCTAGCATTTCAAATTTATTTCGGCATAAAAGGTTAGTTTTACGAACTCCGAACTCTATAAGTGGTTGAACTCGAATGAAATCAATATTTTATTGTTGATATATATGTGTAGAGTTGTTGGATTGCCTCTATTTAAATGAATTAGTTCTTAAATGATCGTAAATGGTTGATTCTCGTGTGAATAGTTGATTAAATTATTGGGTTATTTTAATATTGTGTTGGGTATAGCGGGGTGAAGTCTAAGTAACCCCAGATTGTTCTAATTTTCGAAAATTGCCCAATGATAGAGCCGTTGACGTCATTCTTAAGGGCAAAAGACGTTAATTGACCAATTTTGGCCAAATCAGGGGAAGTCTGAGTACCCCGAGGGCATGGATCTTATGGGTCTAGTGTCAATCACATGTTTTGGTGTTTAATTTTATTGTCGTGGGCTCCAGGTTTGATTTTGAAGAATTGGGTGAAAAAACTGGCATGAAGGACTATTCGGTGAGCTGGGTTGAGCTCACTGAGTGGTTCGGAAGTTCACCTAAGTCCCCCTCGTTCGCCCTTTATTTCTCTATTTTGTCGGTTTGAGTGCTGTAACTTTCGGCGATATGCTTGCGCTCGTCGATTTCACTCCATGACTCGCCGAAAGTATCTTCTGATCGCCCTTCTACGGCCCTTTGCCTTGAAATTAGTTGGTAACTTTTGGCGAACTATTTCTAGTTCGTCGAATGGTGTCGGCGATCCACGACCTGGCTCGCCAAAGTGATTTGGCGACTCACTGACAGGTTCGGTGAGTCTTCCTACAATTTATTTTCTGTTTTTTTTTTTACCTTCTCTAAGTGTTTCGACATATTTTTGCTAGAATGGCTAGTGTCACGCCCTGAGAGCACACCCTACATGTGACCGGTGTACTTGACCCCGAAAGGGTCTCATACAAGCCTCATAGCATACATGAACATAAAAGCATAGAAAAATAGTGTGGAATTTAAAACTTTTTTTTACAATCGAACTCTCTTGTAAAATGAAAGAGAATCTATGACACTATGTCTCAAACCATCTATAATACTTGGATTATAACTCTTGAAATACAATATTAGGGACATGGCCCTTACATAAGTCTAAAACATAAAGGTAAAGACAATAAAGGACATATGGTTGAGCCCTCGAATACAATGAGGACTCACCAATCTTCTTCTTCTTAATCTCCTATGAACCTAGCCACGAGGATGGAATCCAATATCTCCAAAGCCTACACTTATAGAAAATGTAGAAAGATGGGGTTAGCACAAAAAGAACTAAGTATGGATGCCATGCACAAAACCATTAAAACATGCATAAAAGGGACATTTCATTTGAAATCATGCTATATGCCATTTTTGAACATCATCTATGAAATAGTTGGAGAATGCAACCAATAAGGCAACTCACATACATTACATTATAACATTAGAGATATCATTATAATAACAAGCATAGTCTCCAACATCAACACAATACATATCCCAATCTTCACAATACATAGCCTCCAATCATAACACAATGCAAAGTCAAATACCAAGATCATCTCATCATTAAGTAATCATCACATAAGCAACCCCTAAGAAGTACTTGTGCAATGTATGGTTGGCATCCCATAATACCAACCCTACTAAGTACTCATTTGAAGCTACCTTAATCATGCACTTCATTCTTAGACCTCATCATAAGCAATATCCATCAATAAGGAAATAGTCATGTACATTACTTGAATTATAAGGAAAGTCATTCATAACAACTATCTATTCAATATACATGCATACATTCAAATCTCATCAAAATATAAAGGAACCATCCCATGACATCCAACTAAGACTACTTGTGCAATGTGGAAGTGAAGTCCCATACCCCCACTCCTACTAAGTAAAACTCATTAAGAAGTCATAGTATAGTTCATGTTTCATTCATTATCTTTATTATATAGGGAAAGTAGCCATACCCGACATAGACCATGTGAGCTACATGGAATTCGGTGTCGTGTAACCCCACACCGAAAAAAGGTGTTCTAGTTGCCTAAGGTAGAACTAAACGTGTTAGATTCTAGGTGGATCCACTATCTAAGTCCTATGTTGGCACTTAGTTATGGATAGGGAGATTGCTTCTAGAAACCCGTTGTAGTGCATTGGCGGAGGGGCTCCATCTCGTGAGTTCACTTTGGATGACCCAACCTATTGCATTGGCGGAAGGGCCTTTACCTCACTGTGCATATCCACTCGGTATTAAGCATTATTTCCCAAATTAGACATCATTAGTCTTGAATTATATTTACATGTGTGAAGGAGTGATCTACCCTTCATTCAATACAACTCATTAAATAACTCATAGATTCATTAAAGTGAGAATTGGACTTTCAACCCTAGAATCATCATTAGTATGTGAGAATAGCTTTCAGACCTAGATCACGTGTTCTCATGAGAATGGCATTTTAATCAACACAATAGGATCATCATTGTCATGTACATTTCATGCATAATAATGTGTAAAGGTGCATATGAGAACTATACTTTTAATTAACACCATTGATACATCATAATCATGTTTATGCCTGGAGTGTGTGTATAATTGTCTTTGCAATGACACAACAATAACATTATCATCATAGACACTTCCCTCTGAAAGTGTTCATAAGTACGTACATAATATCACAATCATGCATCATTCACATATATTGCATTCAAGGATCATAGACCATGTAAATCAACACATCTAACATTTATCATATTAGACATGTATATAGTCATAACTCAAATAGTTCGTTCATTTGCATGTATTAGCTCACCTAGACATGAATCACTTATGATCAAAGCTTATAGACATGAATTAACTTGATTAGGTCTTAGATGATGAATAATGGTTGAAGTGGTATTGAGTTTTAGTTACTTGATGTTATATGTCTATAATTGATCAAGAATGAAGCATGTGGTTAATTTACCTTGAGAGTTAGGCTTACATGATGACCATTTGAGGTATTGCTTGAGAGTAATGCTTGAAGTATGAAGATGACTTCTAGGGCTTTAAGAGTAAAAGCTAAAATGAATGAACTATGAATGTAGAGGCTTTAAGAATGAAGCTATTATGCATGTCAAATTGTATAAGGTACCACTGTGGAAGGACTTTACCCACATGACCTACAATGTGAGTATATGAGCTTAATCTAAGGAAATTCGTCAAGAAGTTCATCAATCTTAGAGGTTCTAAACCCTTAATTTACATCTTTCATGACATAACCCTAGAATCTTAGGTTAATCAAGAATACATGTAGAATTATACTAACATCAAGTAACTACATCACAATTAAACACCTCCACCTTTCAAGTGGATCAACAAGTTCATATACAATCTTCATCAACATATACAACCCTAGAAAATTTCCTTTCAAGGCTAAGCATCAATATCAAACCTAACTTCTAGAACTACCATACTAGATAGAGAGATATCGTGATTCAACAACATAATAAACATAAACATAATCAATTGTTAAGCTTCCATGATCAATCAAGTCACACCTTAGTTCACAATTTAGGAAGAACGGGAAATCATGGGTCCAAGGGAGATTTTCATCAGAATCCATCAATAATTCATTAATCCAATCATAAAACACCAAAATAAATCATAATAAACCTTAATTAAACAATTGAATTCATTTTGGAAGGTGACCCATGACTAGATTGAAAAACCCTAGAATTGGGGGATTTGGAAACATGATTTGAAGGGGCTTCCGGTGATAGCTAACCAAGAATGAGAAGAATCCATACCTTAGACTTAGAATACCATAAAATTCATATGAAAAATCCCTCTTCTTGAAGCTCTAGCTTGATCCCTTCCTTTGTTCTTCAATGGAGTCTAGAGAGAAGATTTTGGGAGGGAAAGTATTTGGGTTTTGATTTGGGGTTTTGACATAATGAAGTTAATAATGAGTTTAATAGTTTTAATACTCTTAAAATACCATAAATAACTAATAATAACTGTCTATACACTTAAAACAATTAATAAATAATTTACCAAAATACCCTCACCCTTGCCGAGTCAAAATAGAAAGTTGCAGGTAAGGACCTTGCCCTAGACTCACGGACAATGAGTCCAGTGACAGACCATCCTGTTGGTCCGTGGTCTGGGGCTGCATCTTGCCTCAAGGGGGTCTGACCCACGGAGGCCATCCATGGACAGTTAATGGACCTACGGGACGTGGACCCCTTTCGTGGTTCACCCCATTTTGGCCAAACTTCATGGTTCTTTGTAGTCTTGGGGTTAGACTTAGGGTCCTTCTCAAGGACCCCTAGGGTGGTCCTTGGGGAGTCATACCTTGACGTTTGACCCCTAAATCCATCAACCAAAGCTCGGAACAATATTAATCTCCCTCAAACCTCACACCAACTCAAACACATACAGGTTAGGCTCTAGTTTCACCTATTCATTTAGGGTTGTTACATTATCCCCCACTTAGAAACATTCATCCTCAAATGAAACTTGAAACACTTTAAGGGATAACGACTCAAGACTAGCAGCCCATTATGCACGCAACATTATATACAATGCACAAAACTAGGAGGAAACATCAACTCCACTTCAACATGATCAATGCAACTACAAGGTAGTATGAACCATATCTACAAACTCATTATGCATGAAATTCTCATAATTAGTTATGTTCGAGGAGGAACTACCATCTCCAAGTCACAAAATGCTCAATATACTCTCATGGAGCTCATATACCATTACTTCTCAAAACAAAGCATTTGATAGAAGGAGGAATTTCTTAACTCCAACCCAAAGCATGCTTATATATTCTTCCCATGAAGTTCAATAGGCAACTCATACTCAATGCACTACAACATGAGGAAAAGAATTCACATAAGAATCATTTTCTTTTAAAACACAAGTTTTCATGAACATGCATCATATAAAGAAGTCATGGCAATATATAAGCACATAACAACAATATTATCTAGGCATACCATCTCCTCCTTAGGAGTGAGCCTTCACAAACACTTCCAAACATCATTAATCACATAGTCATAGGAAGAATTAACTTTTCCAACTATAAGCAAGCTCAACACAACATTATGGAGCCAATGTGCCATTCCATCAAAAACTTAACAAAGCATGTTCATCACCTCATATCATGAAGTCAAATATGCCATCATTATACTAAGATGCACAACAACAAGAGGAACATGTAAATTATGAAAAATCCATTTTATACAAAGTAAGAATCTTTCAAAATCATGCACAACATAAGGAGATCATGGAAATTTCTAAAACACTCATGACTCCTAGACATAAAACAAACCCAAAAAGGAACTCTTGGTCTCAAGCTAGAATAGGAATATGAGAAATGGATGAGGACATCTGGACTCTCAATCAATGTTGCTACTCAAGCACATGATCTCTCCCTTGGGAGTAAGCCCTTTTTTACAAAAGCCTCAATTACTACTCCTTTCCACAAACTCAAAGCATTTCTAAGACCCATTATAACCCTATCAGGCTCTAAACCTAATAGAGGTCTAATAATCATGCATCCAAACCCAACCAAGTTTAACAAAAATAACTCTATGGGACAAGGAAATCACAGGACACACATTACATTCAAGACTCCACAATCATGAAATGAGTCAATGAGAACTTATCATCTTACGCTAGAGAAGAAATAGAAGAGAACATAAGGATATTGGGGCATCTCATGGGCCCTTGGCCTCCCAAATAAGCACCTTCAACTAAAACCCTTACTAAAATACCACTCTTCAACATTTTCATGAAAGCATTTTCTTATTCCTCTATTTCTTAATTGCCGGTCTAAGATCCCAATTGGTACTTTTAAATTAGAAAGGTTCTCATCTAAGCACTCTTGCTCACAAGCAACCTTACCAACACCACTCAAAGTCTCATATGAGCCTACCAAACCGGGACTAAACTTCTCCATTCACTACACCTCTTAAGGTGAGATTATCAAGTAACCCTAATTCATGATTATCAAGGACACTCAATGACTTTACCATCTAAGCACATTATCCCCCACTTGGGGTAAGCCTAAATAAACTCTTCACAACATCAATTCTTCAATTCTAAGGTCGAAGTTCTACCCTTTTTAAGGGAATCTATTGACTCAACACATATAGGCATTACTCAAACACCCTCTTTCACCAAACTTTACAACCTACCAAAACTCAAAATGGTCAAGTAGGGTTCTACCCTCAATATCATATCACAATTATGAAGCCCATTCACATTAAGGACAACACAAAAGTTCATCATATCCAATTTATCAAGTCACAAAAAGACAAGTATTACCAGAATAGAGGTAAGCATAAAACACATACCGAAACCATTATGAGGAACTTTCTTATCCTCTCTTCCTCTATCCTTAAGCACCGGACAATCTCTCATTAGGTGGTCACTTCCACCACAACCATAACAACCCTTTGTACCGGCTAGACACTTACCATTATGTTTCCTTCCACACCTAGCACAAGTAGGCCTAATCACATAAGATCCACTACCACTCACTTCTTGAGATTTTGGGGTAGACACCTTCTTTGGTGAAACTTAGGGAAAACTTAGAAGATCTTTGTCCATGAAACCTTTGTCTCTTTCAATTCTACTAAGGTTGGATCAAGACGATTCTATACCATTTCAACCCTTATCATCACCTTTGGTGGAATTTACTAACCAATCAAATCTAGGTATTATCTAGCACCCTACTCAAAATGACCATACTTAAGATCAATCTTAAAAGATAACTAACTCTTTGAAGTTGGTCAACACTTACACTCCTTCTTCTTCACCTTAACTAGGTGGTACATGCAACCCTCAAAGTCAACCTTAAGACACAACAATCCAAACTTATGGCATAGAATTTCCTCCTTTCCACTCTCGGATAGGCTCATTTGGGAACTAACAAATTAACTATATGGGTTCTATCATCACCTAGGAGAATGATAATGACACTACCAACAGACCCTAAGGGTGACATATAACTCTAGCATATCAAGTCCTATCTAGTCACATACCCATTGTTGGCATTTCAACCAACACCTTCTCCCTTTTCTACTTGTGCAATGTAGAAGTAAAGTCTCATACCCCCACTCCTACTAAGTAAAACTCATTAAGAAGTCAATAGTATAATTCATGTCTCATTCATTATCTCTATTATATAGGGAATGTAGACATAACCGACATAGACCATGTGAGCTACATGGAATCCGGTGTCGTGTAACCCCACACCGAAAGAAGGTGTTCTACTTGCCTAAGGTAGAACTAAACGTGTTAGCTTCTAGGTGGATCCACTAGCTAAGTTCTATGTTGGCACATAGTTATGGGATAGGGAGATTGCTTCTAGAAAGCCACCCTATTACATTGGCGGAGGGGATTCCATCTCATGAGTTCACTTTGGATGGCCCAACCTATTGCATTGGTGGAAGGGCCTTTACCTCATTGTCCATATCCACTCGGTACTAAGAACTATTTATCAAATTAGACATCATTAGTTTTGAATTGTATTTACATGTGTGAAGGAGTGCTCTACCCTTCATTCAATACAATTCATTAAATAGCTCATAGATTCATTAAAGTGAGAATTGGACTTTCAACCCTAGAATCATCATTAGTATGTGAGAATAACTTTCACACCTAGATCACGTGTTCTCATGAGAATGGCATTTTAATCAACACAATAGGATCATCATTGTCATGTACATTTCATGCATAATAATGTGTAAAGGTGCATATGAGAACTATACTTTCAATTAACACAATTGATACATCATAATCATGTTTATGCATGGAGTGTGTGTATAATTGTCCTTGCAATGACACAACAACAACAATATCATCATAGACACTTCCCTCTCAAAGTGTTCATAAGTATGTACATAAATCACAATCATGCATCATTCACATATATTGCATCCAAGGATCATAGACCATGTAAATAAACACATCTAACATTTATCATAATAGACATGTATATAATCATAACTCAAATAGTTCATTCATTTGCATGTATAAGCTCATATACTCACTTTGTAGGTCATGTGGGTAAAGTCCTTCCACAATGACACCTTATACAATTTGACATGCATAATAACTTCATTCTTAAAGCCTCTACATTCATAGTTCATTCATTTTAGCTTTTACTCTTAAAGCCCTAGAAGTTATCTTTATACTTCAAGCATTAATCTCAAGCAATACCTCACATGGTCATCATGTAAGACTAACTCTCAAGGTAAACTAACCACATGCTTCATTCTTGATCAATTATAGACATATAGCATGAAGTAACTAAAACTCAATACTACTTCAACCATGATTCATCATCTAAGACCTAATCAAGTTAATTATTATCTTCAAGCTTTGATCATAAGTGATTCATGTCTAGGTGAGCTAATCTAAGGAAATTCGTCAAGAAGTTCATCAATCTTAGAGGTTCACATCTAAACCCTCAATTTTCCTCTTTCATGACATAAACCTAGAATCTTAGGTTAATCAACAATACATGTAGAATTATACTAACATCAAGTAACTACATCATAATTAAACACCTCCACTTTTCAAGTGGATCAACAAGTTCATATAGAATCTTCATCAACATATACAACCCTAGCAAATTGCCTTTCAAGGCTAAGAATCAAGATCAACCCTAACTTCTAGAATTACCATACTAGACAAAGAGATATCGTGATTCAACAATATAATAATCATAAACATAATCAATTGTTAAGCTTCCATGATCAATCAAGTCACACCTTAGTTCACAATTTAGGAAGAAAGGGAAGTCATGGGTCCAAGGGAGATTTTCATCAAAATCCATCAATACTCCATTAATCCAATCATAAAACACCAAAATCAATCATAATAAACCTTAATTAAACAATTGAATTCATTTTGGAAGGAGACCCATGACTAGATTGGAAAACCCTAGAATTGGGGGATTTGAAAACATGATTTGAAAGGGCTTCTTAGTGATAGCTAACTGATATACCGTGAGTTTACGGTATTTCTAAGACATTTCACTTACAAGTTGTGTGTGTCTAGGGCCTTTTTGTATTGGTTTTTATGTGTTTTTATCATATTTTGCAGGAAAGATGTTCAGGCGCGAAAGTAAAGAGACAGC
>JAJOOS010029800.1:0-13977 GCA_029582725.1 Solanum chiquidenum
AACCCTAGTTCTTCACCCTTCTTCTTCTTGAACTTGAGAGAAACATTTGAGAGAGGGAATGAAAAAGGAAATTCTAATTGGAGAATGAAGTTATAACCATCATATAATGATCTAATATACCTAAAATAATAAAAACAACTTAAAAATAAATTCCCAAACTATCCCTCACTTAGTTGGACCTCTTTTTTATTTTACAAGTTATTAATGCATAAAACCCATGTAAGGCTCTACTTTATCCTACTTCATTTTGAGGGGCGTTACAGCAGCGTTGATATTTAGCCGGGGAATTACATAAAATGAGTGGCATTCGTTTGAAGGCGAAAGTACCTTATGGACATGTAAAGCTCGTTTTCTCTTAATCCTCCGGAGCAATGGAGATTTGGTTATAGCCTGAGTACCCATCCAAAAACCAATACCATCCTCTCTCTGATAGTCGGTCAAGCATTTGATCCGTAAAAGGGATGGGGAAATGATCCCTTTCAGTCCATGAATTTAACTTCCGATAGTCCATGCAAACTCTCCATCATGTCACCGATCGTAAAGATACAAGCTCTCCTTTTTCATTAGGGATAATCGTGACTCCTCCTTTTTTTGGTACACACTGCACCGGACTAACCCATTTGCTGTCAGCAATGGGGTAGCTTACTCTTGCATCAAACCAGTTTATTATCTCCTTTTTCACTACCTCTTGCATTGGTGGATTTAATCTTCGCTGATGTTCAACACTTGATTTACAATCACTGTCAGGTTGAATTTTATGTGTGCAAATGCATGGGGGAATCCCTACTATATCAGCGATCGTCCAACTGATGGCTTTTATATACCTTTTTATAACTTCAAGAAGCGATTTTACTTGCCAATCAAGTAAGTCAACCGCAATAATCACCGGCAAGGTGTTATTTGCTCCTAAGAAGGAGTATAGGAGATGCGAAGGCAGTACCTTAAGCTTGAGACTTGGTGATTCTTCGGTTGATGGTTTGGCAGGAGGGCTCTCTCAATTTTTTAAGTCAATGTTCAATTTCATTGGAGTCTTTGTGAATTTCCCTTTGCTTGAAAATGCGGCTACCTCTTCATCTTGAACCTGAACTTCGAATTCTTCATCATTAGCCTACACAACTTCAAGGGTTTCTTTGCTACACATCAAATGACTAACACTGGCCATAGCCTCATCAGTCACATCATCAGTTGATATTACATGAATGTTACTCGGGTGTTTCATTGATTTACACACGTCAAAGGTCACTTCATCATCATTGACCCCGAAATTTCAATTCCCCACTCTCGACATCCACAAGCGCTCTCCCAGTTGCCAAGAATGGTCTTCCGAAGATTATAGGAATTTCGGCATCTATGTCACAGTCGAGTATGACAAAATTGGCAGGAAAAATGAATATGTCAACGTTAACTAGAATTTCATAAAGTATCCCCACTGGATGTTTGATCGATCTGTTAGTCATCAGGAGTCTCATAGTTATAGCTTGCGGTTTACCCAACTCGAGTTGTTTATAATGAGCATACGACATCAGATTAGTACTTGCTCCCAGATCACATAAGGCTTTTGCAAACATGAGCATGCCTATGGTGCACGGGATGGTGAATGCCTTTGGATCGTTTTTCTTTTCGATTAGCTCTTTTGACATAATAGCACTACAATTGTGGGAGACTTCGATCGTCTCAAAATCCAAGCTACTTTTTCTTGTGACTAACTCCTTCATGAATTTGGCGTAACCCGATATTTCTAATAATGCTTCAACGAGAGGGAGATTAATTGATAAGGTTTTGAATATTGATAGAAACTTCTTAAACCTTTCATCCTCATTCTTCTTCTTGTGGCGTTGCAGAAATGGAAGAGGTATCTTCAGTAAAGGTTGTTTGTTGTTTAGGCATGGTTTGTGTTTCTCCACATTAATTTGTGGTTCCTTTATGATGTCTTATGGGATGGTTATTTTTTTGGCCTCCACATCACTGCTTGCAAGTGGTAAGTGAACTTCCTCATTTATCACCATATCACCTTTTACCCTTTTCCTCTCCGAGTGACAACGGCTAGCCCTCTATCTTCATTATCCATCTCCATGTTGTGTTTCAATTGTACTATAAGTAAACTCAATTGACCTTCAAGGATTTTGATTGCATCTGCATGTGAGTTTACTTTATTGTTCAAGGATGAGAAATTATCTTTCATTCCGTTCAATAAACCATCTGAGCCTTCAACGTTGTCAAGGATACGTGAAAGCAATTCATTCGCGCGGGGACTACTTGCACTTCCCCTGATTTTGGGCTCTCACATGAGTGAGTGCAATTCTCTTCATATTCATTCGTTTTTCTCCAATAATCGTTCTGCTCGGGTAAATCTTGATGACACTCCCTTTACTCAACTTCTTTATAATGGTTCCAACCTTGATTTCCACCTACTGCCAATAGCGTGGGTAGAAACCCTCCTCACATTTTTTGGAGTTCCAACCTTGATTCTCCCCAGGCTTTGAATAGCTTGAGGATGAACCCTCCTCAATTCTAAACACTCCACATGTTCCCTTCATATGCTCCTGTAGGACCTTTATCTGAGTCAACATCTTCTTGATGTTTTCATCCCTCTCTTTCTCTTTATCCAGTTGCTCTTGTGTTAGTCTAAAGTGGAATGGGGAAACATGATCATCTTTTGTAAACCACGCTTGATTTATTCTAGTCATGTTGTCTAGAAGAAATGAAGCCACCTCAAATGTTTGTAGCATTAATCCTCCTCGTACCAATTGATCAGCCACTCCTTTATTAACCGAATCAAGGCGCCGGTAGAAATATTGGAGGAACAAATCGGTTGGTAGCCTATGAGTTGGGCATTTAAGTAAGAGCTTCTTGAATCTCATCCATGCTTCATGGATTGGTTCCCCTTTTCTTGGTTTGGACCCTTGGATTTCATCTCTAAGCTTTATCATTTTTTATGAAGGAAAGAATTTTGTGTTGAATGCTATGACCAGCTCCTCCCACGATGTGATGGAATTTGTTTTTAACTTGGTTAACCACTTGCTTGCTTGTCCTTTCAAAGATAATGGGAACAACCGCAACCGAATTGACTCTTGTGACACACTTTTGAATGAAAAAGGACTGCAAACCTCTGTAAAGCTTCTAACGTGCTCGTACGGATCTTCATGATCAAGCCCTCCATAAAGTCCTCTCATTTGGAGAAGGTGGAGAGTTGTACTAGTGACTTCAAACATCGCATTCTCATGAGTTTGAGGGATACAAATTGCACCCATTCCTCCTAAATAAGTCGGATTATAGTAACTATTTACATCGTCTATACCGTCTCGATGACCAGCTTGACTGTCATTCATTTCTTCCTCATGCATGTTATTAGCACAAGCACGCGAAACAAAACTACAAATTATGTAAGTAAACTACAACAAGGAAGAACAAAAATTTTACTAAACTAAAAATTCTCAAATAACACCACTCCCCGACAGCGGTGCCATTTTGATGTTTGCGTAATCAAGACACAACTTCCAATGCAAGTGTCTACGATCATACAATAGTATAATAACCCAACCAAGGGTTGGGATCGTTCCTACAGGGAGTGGTTTTGAGAATTAATAGAAAAATAAAATTAAGTTCTAATTAGTCATAGCTAAAAACATTATCGAATAAAAATATGATAAATTTAAAGGGTGACACAAAAGTGTCAATTAACAATGAGGTTTTTGTCACAAGTAAGCAAAAATAGCGAAAATACAAAAAGATACTATTATAGAGACGGGATTCTTGGGATGTGACAGGAAAACGGGATAGACAAAATCATTGGGTACATGCTTTTGGTAGGAAATTCATTGAATCTTTGTGACTAGGCTAGACTTTAAAGGGGATAAGTTCTCTCTCGAGCAACTTACCCCGTTTCAAGCGGGTTCCTCTCGGACACGCATTTGCCGCATAAAGAACAGCCTCCGCCTTAACCCACTCACTCTCTCAAGCTGAGTGTGTGGACATGGGACTAGGGTTCACTTTCTCGAGCTGAACCTAATGTCGACCCACTCACACTGGCCATTAATTTAGTAGTCTTAGTTTTACGACCTCTCTCTCGAGCAGGTAAAAAACGCAAAGGTGAAATCGTATTTGCAACTACTATTTCATTAAGTTCCACCACAATTACTAAACGAAATAACATCAAAACAACAAATAAACCACCAACAAGCAAGACCCAAAAACTAATTTAACCCATATTCACAAAATCACACCCCAAGTATTGGGGTTTTAGCTAGACATGCTAAAGAGATAGAAATTTATACCAAAATGAGTTTGCATTCAAATGGGTATGAAGATTTAAGTCTCAAAACAAGTCAAGAGTTAAGAATCCAAAACACCCAAGCCCAAATTCTTGGAGATAAACCATTTGAATCTTCAAGTTCTTCAAAACCCTCTAAAACTTAGAGCAAAAATATCAAAGTACTATTCTATATGAAAATTATAATAATTGTTCGACTCCTAAAACTACAACTCTAACTAGTATTTATAGTTTTTACAGATTTGTGTTGCAGCGAATCATTCAGCGACATTAGTCGGAATCATCGATCAACTCAGCGATTCGCCTTTTGGTGTAGTTCATCACCGCCTTGCACCAGCCTTCAGTATCGTCGTGCTCTGGGTCATTGGGCGACATGGTACTGCTTCACGAAACTTCTCGGCGATGCACAAACTGCTCTTTTTTCTGTTGAGTTGATCCTTTCCTTCGGGGCTCAGCACACTAGAACAAAAGGCAAAGTAAGACCCTTCGGCAATTCGCCAATTGGACTCGGCGATCCTCAGGCCTTTATTTCCTCGTTCTTTTCAGCCTTTTCGTTCCTTTTTGCGATGTAGTGTCCACGCTTTCCTTCAAACTTCAAATACCTGAAACTTAAGGGTTTTCATCAGATATTGAGATAAAAAGAGCATTTGAGGACACAATTTCTATTAAAATATAACTCTAAATGAGTCCAATTTGAGGACTATTCACCCAGCAGCCACACCATTTTTCTTTTCTTTATTTTCCCTTTTTTTATATACTACCAGATTCCTTGAACATGCACATTATTCTTACTTTGTGCTTTTAGCGCTGACTGAGTGAGTCTTCTTTTTACACTTTTTCCTTTCTGCTCGGGGTGTGATCACCCTCAACTTAGGCTTTTGGCCTGAGTTGTGGCATCGTATCTTTGGAAATCAAAGGATATGATATCAACGGGTAATAATAAAATTACTTGCAAGGCTCAGAAAGGGTTCAAGGGTCATGCTTTCATTTGGTAGCTTATTTTTCATTTTGAGGGGGCTTAGCAAAAGGGGCCTAATGATCATCTCATATCCAGTTATTTTCAGATTTTTGCAAGACTACTTGGGCAAGTTCTGATTTCTTTACCTAATGAAAGACTTCATGCAAACCTCACGCGCATATGACACATGTCTACATTTTTCCGTTTCTTATTAACCAACTTATGTTCCAAGCTAGCAATGTTCAACCCGTGAGTATCTAAGATGTCATACAAGGAGCCTGACAGGAAAATTTAAGATTAAGGCCATACATGTTATCATTTAAAATAGAACAAAAAGGCTTAAAACTTAGTTGTTGCATCGCTTTACACAAAAAACTTCACAATTTCATCAAAACACAAAAACACCAACATTTCACAATTTATCAACCACAAAACAAAGCCAACCTTCATACATTTTATCAGTTTGATGGCAGGTTGCTCACGATCCCCTCCCCAAATAAAAGGAATTTTCCCTCAAAGTAAACAAAGTAAAACAATATAGGTTGTGAGGAGTGGTCTTACCTACGACGCACTAGGCGTACGTAGTCGGAGTAGTGTTGGAACCTTTATCAACGGGTGCACTTTCAAAAACCTACACTGGGTCAGGTTGACTACCACTAACCGAGGCAGTTACCACGCTACCTGAAGCGCCAGCTAAAACTGCATCATGCCTTTGCTGTGCAAGTGCTTCTGCTTTCCTTTCTAGTTTCCGAGACTCCTTTCGGGCTTTATTGTGTTGCCTCCTTTCCTCGAGGTTAGTCGGTTGCGCCTCATTAGATTCCCCAGCTTTTTGTTTTCTCTTGCTGGATTTGTCTTTGGCCATTTCTCCTAAAAGTTATCAAGTACCTGCATGGTAGAGGGCTCACTAAACAGGTTCAACAAGGATTCCAAAACAACCAGGGGAGGCACAATGACTGGATTTTATGCCAGTTTAGCAATGCCGGCTCTCATCTCAACAAATTCGCATCTTTAACTCCTCTGCATTCACCGACCTGACAGCCTATAACTGATTTTGCACATGGACAGATCGTCCATCCTATATTTTAGAATTGCAACCTCCTTTCGTTTATCATCCTTTAGTCACTTCTCCACAGCTGACACATCTCATTGTACTACCTAAGGCAGTTTGAGTACTATCTGATCGACCATAGACTTGTTCTGCCGCTGATATGTAACTAATCTCTCAAAGATCATAGTAGGTATAGTAACGAAGGTACTTGTAGCCTGTGAAGCTGTAGCTGGTGGTGGTGTTGTATCGACATCTAGTTGCGAAGCTGCACCCTGTTCACTACTGCCCTCAACTCGTGGTATGTCAACCGATATGTGCGGTACTACTGCTAGTGGTCCCACTGGTGCAGATTTGGTACCAAAGATATGATTTCTGACATCTTTGATTTTCGATGCCGCGGTGATCCTGTGTGCCACAATCCATCTGTCTACTAGCTTATTTGGAGGTATATTAGCTTGCAGACACAGTTTCCCTATCATATAGGGAAATGGTAACCCAACTCTCTCATTCAGTGCTTTATCCCACATTTTTGTGGTGATGATACAACCTATATTGACTGGGAAACCAGCCATGGGGCAAGCAACCAGTGATGTGAGAGATGATGACAAGGTATTATCATTTGTTGTAGGCCACAACTGTGCACGAACAACATCCCACCAAACCTTAGCCGGGAATGAAAGTGATGCCTTAGTAATCTGCATCTGTGCCTCTGTTACCCATGCTACATTCTCACCCTCTGAAGCAATCCAGCCAGCAATCCACCGCAGGACCTGCTCCCTTTAAGTCGGATCCTCCATCTCAGCCTCACTTGTTACTACATGGTGCTTACCTTCAAAAAGTCCAACGAAGGATGGTGTTGTATATTCTGGACCATGTATCATCCTTTTGATTGTAGTTTCAGAGATATCCACGGATTTTCCCCTAACCACTATGGAGTTAAGTGGTCCTCATGTACTCGCAAATGCTTTCTTCCCCCATTTAGTTGTTTCAGTATCTGCAACAAAGTTCATCAATGGGCGGGAGAATTCTCCAAGTGAGTTTTTCATCCATTCAAAATGATGCCTTTGGAAAATTTTGTAGATATCTGGAAATGCTACTACTCTAGCCACAGGTATGACTGGCCTCCTAGTAAAGCCACCCGACTTGTACACGATTCCAGTCTTGAAGAAGTCCTCGGACCTGTTCACTGTCCACATAGAACGTTCACAATCAATTAAATATTTTCTCACTATTGGGTCAAATTTATGTAGGTGAACAATTTGGATCATCGCACCATCGGTGTTGGCATCATCATCTTCTTCATGGGAATCTATTTCTTCATGCGTCCCCATTTCAGCATCTGCTCCTACTTTAGGTGGAGGTGCAACTACATTCTCTTGAGAGTCGCTAATAGACTCTTTACCGCTACCCAAACCGCTACCAGATTCTTCACAACTACCGGGTTCTTCACCACTTCTGGAACCACTGCCAGATGCCTCACCACTCCTAGATCCACTACCTTCCTTTTTAGACCAGTAAGGAGTGTCCTGAAGAATGGCCCTGGTTGTTCGTGATCTAGTAGCTCGAAGGGAGTTCTCTTCAATTGTGGTATTGACCTGAACCTCTGAGCTACTGGATTATGCCACATTATCACTATGAGTTGGTGAGGGAGGTTGTGAGGTATGCGGCGGTGCAGTCTTTCTTTGTGGACCCATATTACCTGAGAATAACAAAACAAAAACAAATGTATTAATACTCGAACCCACTAAAATAACACACTAACAGGTACATAAACTTCACCTATGTAAGTGCAACGTGACGCCTTGCCTTAAGAATGTCGTCACCCAATCCATCATTGGGAAGGGCCATGTATTCACAATGGAAACTAGTTTACTAAAAAAAAATGACAAGAGTTTATATATATATATATACGGAGGCCACCATGGGTTGTGGTGGGTACTACGGTCCGTGATGTCCTTCGTGATCATGAAATAGTGTGTGTCAATTCATTGGTGAAGCTATTACGGAGGCTATCACTGTCTGTGGTGAGGACAACGGTCTGTTAAGCCCCTCGTGATAGACTTCCAGTGCCTCAACAACACCCAAGTATGGTTCACAATGGGTCTCATGGTTCGTGCTTCCTTGTATGGCCTGTGAAACCTCTCGTTTACTTACCCTTGGGCATTGTTTTGACCTATTGCTGCCCAATCAAAATCGATAGCTTCCAAAACATGGTTCCTAACAGTTTTAGCACATCAACACCTTTTTGGACATAATTCATTCATCTTAGGCACACACATCAATGATTTAGCCTCAAAAGATACAAATCCGACTATGCCCACTTACAAATACTATCACTCTTCCATAATTTAGAATATTTCATCCCTTAAATCCACATGAGCACAATTCGATTAATAAATTCAGACTTAATTTCACATCCACAATATCATAAACAACAATCCCTGCACAAATTTAACATACCCACAAATGAGACTTTCCTATTTCAACTAAATTCAACATACCCACAACAATTTACTACCAACAACAATAATATATCACATAATAATCCTCAAATTCGAACAAACAAAGTAATTCTAACTTGCCTATCGATAAGATCAAACTTATAACAAGTTAATAGATGAACTTACTTCGAATTTGGTCAAAAAAATTCTCCCAAAAGAGAAAACATAAACTTCACTTTGATTTCATGACAATAGAGCACTAGGGTTTCAAATTTGTGATTGATTTAGGGAATATGGTAGATGAGTCCGTTTAATATTTCTCTAGACCGTTACAAATGAGAGAGAAGAGAGAAAACCCAACCTTTAGCGCTTTAGAAGATTATATAATACATTTCAAAGCTTTAAGTTTGTGCGGGTCGGGTCGGGTCAACTGGGCACTGCTTGCTTAATCACGACAGACCGTGAAGAGAACCACGGTATGTGGAAGTGCACGTGAACAACACTTGGGCAAGAAAACTAACATGAGGTTCACGAGATGCTAAACGTCTCGTACAAAGTCTGATGGATCGTAAACCCTTCCATGAACCCATTGTTGCAATTTCCAGTGGACCTTTTAGGGAAATTGAGGGACCTTGACGGAACGTGATGATGCTCGTGAAGAGAACCATGGTCTGTGGTAGAGCTCGTGACGTCTTCCAACTCTCATCTCTTTAGTTCTTTTGTCCAACTTTTTCCTGCACACATGATGAGTCCACAAGTTAGACTCTTTTAGGGCTTTATTTTGATAAATTTAGTGTCCTCGAATGCATATTTTGTCTCAATAACTGATGTAAATCCTTGAGTTTCAGGTATTTGGATTTAGAGACAAAGCATAGACACTATTGGGCGAAAAGGAACAAGGTAAGCCGAAGGAAGGAATAAATGAAGACCTGATAATCAATGATGTCATTTGGCGAATCGCCAAATCGCCAATATCATTTGGTGCATCGCCAAGATACCGCCTAAAGTTACAGAATGTCGGAGCTAAAATTGGGGTGAATTCGGCAAGCAACAACGATATTCGGCATATCACCGATCTAGTCGGCGAAGAACAACCAGGTCGCCAAAAGTGCTAAACAAGATTCAAGCAAGTGTTGATGGGCGAGATGGAAGGACAAAGGGAGAATCACGGAGTCATTCGGCGATCCCGACCTAGATCTCCTAAAGTTACAGTAGCCAGACCAAGAAAAACCCAAAATTAAATGCGAGATAAAGAATAATCGGCGATTCTCCGATCAGTCAGCGACACCCGACTTACTTCGCCGAGTGGTCATAAGCACTGACAATTCAGACTTGTTTAAATTAGTTTTGGCTAGAGAGAGAAAGGCATTCAGAACAGAAGGAAGGAATTACTTAGAGAGAAAACACTACCGAAGGGTTTAGTGAGTGATTTTAGCTAGATTTTGAGAGAGAATTTGTAAGAGAGTAGATTATCAATTGATTTTCATCTATAATTCTCATTTTGTACCCAACTATGAGAGTGATAATTGATTTTGATTCTCTCATTTTTTAGATGAGTGGCTAAAACTCTTTACTTGAGGTTTTGATCATGAAGCCAATTGTTGAATTTACTTAGTGGGTGTTTGTTACTTGCAAAGAATGATGTTAATTTGAAGTGGGTCTAAGTTGTTGTTGTGTTTCAAGGTTGAATTGCGCGACTTCGTTTATCAATTCCAGTGTTGTGCACTTGCTCGAGAGAGAGGTGTGGAACCAAGGTGACAATCTTAGCATCCTTAGTAGTGGGTTTCCTTGGTTTCAGCTCGAGAGAGTGAAACGAGTGATCCATACTTTGTATTCAGCTCGAAGAGTGGATTTAAAGAGGGTAAAGAGATGGGCTTCTTTTGATTAGTGTTGAAGTTCAAGAGAATTCAACATAGAAAAGGTAATTGTTCGAGAGAAAGTTACTTTATATATGGTGTTTTATTAGGAAAATATAATTTAGACTGGACTGGTTTAGAGTCGCCACTTAATTTTTAAGAAAAATCAAGAAAACTACATTTTCAAAAGATCAAAACAGAAATCTAATAAAAATATAAAAGGGGTTCGGGGGTTCTTATTAGTATTCTAGGAAGGTTTTCAAAGCACCTAGAATATCCACTAATGTGGTTATCCGACAATTAATTATTTAGCTAAAAGTGGATTAACTTGATTTGAACACTAGGTCTACGGGTTCAAGGTTTATCATCACATTAGTTTCTAGACTCGTCATGAAGGGCTACCAACATTAGGTCTACCGGTTCATGTCATAGCCTAGAATACTTCATCATTCATTTATGAAAGGAATGTCATTGGCCTATCGATTCATATTCATTAAGTCAAGACACATTCATTAGTCATTTATGAAAAGAATGCCATGGTCCTATCGATTCATATACATCAAGTCAAGACACATTCATTACACAAGAGAGGATGCCTAAGCCTACCAACTCAAGTTTCAACAATACTTTTATTCATTCAAGAAGAGGGTGTCCAAGCCTACCAATTCAAGATACTTCAATCATGATCACATTCTCCAATACAAGAAGAGGATGCCTTAGCCTACCAATTCAAGATACACATTCACTTTTACATTCATTCATACAAGAATAGGATGCACAAGCCTACCAATTCAAGATATACAGCATTACATTATAGAACCCTTCACATTCCATCATCAACATTCATAAGTGTTAAGTGAGAATATGATTTCAATCACAACACATTTGCATTCTATACAAGATCATCATTCTATCATTGAAATCACATGCATATCCTTCACATTATACATAGTAATTAAACACATCCACCTTTCAAGTGGATCAATACAATTAGGCAATAGTAATAGCATAATTTCAACATTTTATATCTATATAAACATTAACGACTCACAGTCCATCATAATCAATCAAATCCCAATCTCAAATCACAACTTAGGAATTTAGGGGAAAACATGGGTTCTAGGAAGAAATCATCTTAAATCACCTTTAACTCCACAATTCATTCACAATTCAATGCAATAATGCCTTTAGAAATTTTTTTGAATCGAACTCATGCATAGATTGAAAGTTAGGGTTTTGGGGTAAACTTTGAAGATTTGAAATCACTTTGAAGTTGGCTCCTTGAAAGATAATAACTGAAGGATGAAGACCACCATACCTTTTTAAGAATAAATCCATGAAAATCCCTTGAAAAACTTGAAGTTTTGACCTTGGAAGCTTGAAGTCTTCACCTCCAATGGATGATTTTAGAGAGAGAACTTTTGGAGGGGAGGAGAGGTTTTGATTTTGGGTTTTGAAGTAATCAGATTAAAAATAGAGTTTAATGCTTTTAATACTCTTAAAATACTTTAATAGACCCAAAATAACCGTCCAAACACTTAACTAAGCAAAGGGTGAATTTACAAATCCACCCTTCACTATGCCGAACCAAACCAGTCACACATGTGCAAACGACACCCCCCTCACCTATGGACCATTTTGTCACCTCGTGGTCTGTGGCTGCAGCTTGGTATGGGGGCCCTTGATCCACGGAATCCATCCACGGGGTGTGGATGGTTCCACGGGGCGTGGATGATTCCAGAGGGCGTGGTTCACAATTTCTTGGGCAGTCTTTTGGTTTCAAGGAGTCTTGGGGGTTAGGATTTAAGGTCCTCCTCATGGACCTCTAGGGTGGTCCATTAGGAGTCGTACCTTGATGTTTAACCCCTCAACCATGACTCGGGACAACATCAAACCTCATGACAACTCAAAGACACACAAATTAGGCTCTAGTTTCACTTATTCCTTTTACCGGTCACTACATTATCCCCCACTTAGAAACATTCATCCTCAAATGACACTTTAAACACATTAAGGGATTAACGACTCAAGACTAACAGCCCATCATGCATGCAATATCATAAATAGTGCACAAAACTAGGAGGAAACATCAACTCCACATCAATAAGCACAATGAAAAACAAGAAGGTAGGAATTACATCTACAAACTCATTATGCATCATAACTTCAACATTTCTCATTTAATTGGAGGAACTTCCATCTCCAACTCAAATCATGCTCATCGTAACATCATTAAGAACATTATGCAATTTCACTCAAAAGCACATTAAGGCATGTTGATACGTCAAAACTTACACTTCAAATAAAAAGTATAAACGGTCGATGTCAATTTACAGAACTCAACTAGAGTTGAGGTCGATCCCACAGAGAATTTCTTCATAGATAAGGTTTCACTGTTGCATTTATTTGAATGTTGTTATTATCTCCTAGACAAATAACAATGGAAAGTAAATTGGGTAAGGTTTAATTGTTATAATTACCAAAACTTGCAATCAAAATCTTGACTCAAGACTAACAAACTATTTTGTTGTAAGATTGATTCAATTAATTAAGAGAAACCAGGATTGTTGTCACCATAACATTAGTTCTAGTGTTCTCCCGTTATTTGAGTGGCAGGCAAATCAATGTTTACAGAATCCTTGCTAGTTAAATTTACCTAACGCTTCTCAGCCTAATCAGATAATTATCACTCATGTTCTCTTGACCTTAGAGTGTTACGAACATTGAACCTCGCTTGAAATGATATGGTGTTAAAGATCTTTTCTCTCGAACTCAAGCATTAACTCCAACTTGTTAGTTTAATTCAGCTTTTTCCTAACTGGTATTTTTCTCTCAAACAAATACCAGATACAGGCTCGTCTAATGTGTGCATTCACTAGACTAAAATGATATTGAAAGCTAAAAACTACAGGTTGTAGACATAGATTGCCTTTTACTCATTTTACGGAATTGCAACTAGAATATCGTCACAAATCCCACAATCCCGGTCGTGGTATTTAGCCACTCATGCTTTCACATAAATAATCAGTAATTAGGGATGAAAACATATTGAGAAAGACTTACGAAAATAATTGGCGAATCAACAATCACTTTGATAATCTGATAGTCTGAATCTGAATTTCCAACTAATAACAATAATCAAAAATCCAAAAATCAAAAGCTAAGAGTAATATTGTGTTGCTTCTCGTCCAACGTCAGATAATGAATAATAATGTTTAAAAATGACCTAAAGTAATTCAAAAGAGAATGTTCAAAATGAGTCCTAATCGAATTAAGACTGAGCTTTCTGGCCTTTTCACGGCTACTACCACGACCCGTCAAGGGCTTCACGGTCCGTGAAGCCCTCCGTGGTCTTGCCTTGGACCCAAAAGTGGGTATTCAAACTTGGTCACTAGAAAATGCAC
>JAJOOS010029801.1:0-12862 GCA_029582725.1 Solanum chiquidenum
ATGATGGAGCAGGCTAGCAATGCTGCACAGTCTGCCAAAGAAACAATGCAACAGGTTTTTGCCATTTTTCATTAATATCTAATTTTTTTTACACATTAATTAAATATAATTGAACTCTTACATCTCTCTGTTTTATTGATTAAGTCATTTGAATTTTGTTTTAACTTATATACATCAACATCATGTAATTTGTGTATTATTTTTACAGGCGGGACAACAAATAAAGGCCACGGCACAAGGAGCAGCCGATGCAGTTAAAAATGCTACTGGCATTAACAAATAAAAATTTCAATCTAATCACATCTTTGTTCAACATTTAGGCTACCAATTCTACCCCTTTTTAATTTTTCAATTTTGAACCTTTTTATTCTGAATTAGGGGATCAATCAATTAGTAATTAGGTTTAAGTATTATTAAGAAATTTTATGTTTTTTAATTTCTGTTTGGTTGCTAATAATAATGATTGATTCTCTTTAATCTCCCAACTTAATATATCGCAGTTACATTATAATTTGTGTCATATATTTTCATATATTAGAAGCCATAGTTAGGAGTTTTACCTGCTTGTGTCATCGTCATGTCTGCTTGAGCATGAAGGCTTGTAGCTCCTTCTATGTGATTGACACGTGTGACTTGTAAAGAAAAAAACTTAATTTATGTTTGACAAATATGCTAAAAGCTAATATTTCTAGCTTTTAATTATATTTTTTTGCTATTATTTAAAGTCACTTATTTTCCCTCTGAAGGAACACTTCAAAAAAAAGTTAAAAATATATTGACTTCTCAAGAACTTAGTTAAATAAGCTATTAAGTCTTATAATGACCCAAAAGGTGTATGCTAGTGCACTTTCCCTGGCCTTATTAAACAAGTCAAGACCATCAAATGGATCTCAATTCTTTTTATTTCTTAAAATTTGATATAATAATTAAAAGTTGTGTTAGAACGGAGTTATTATCTATTATCTGCTTCAATAGTATAATCATTAGGGAAATTTAAGAGACAGTGATTTATTGTGAGACGGATACTTCAATGAAAATTTATATATCAATCAATTTAACTACTAAGATTTCCTTCTAAAATAATCACATTTACTTTAGCAAATTTTCTGAAACTTGAATTGGCGCAAAGGAAATTCTGTTATTAAAAAAAATGTATCTATATCATCATAGATGTATTAAAAAGAAAACCACATAAACGATTCCTTGCACTATTTAGCTAAGCACGATTATGTCTATCTTTATTCACAAATCAATTCCCTAATGCTTAGGTTCAAGAACACCCTTTATCAAATCATATTGCAATTAAGAATTAATGACCCTTTTCAAGCTGAACTCAAAGTTCATATATAATATCTCATCATTGATCGAACAATCAAATAATTAAATACAAAATGTGAATAAATACCCACATCGAGAAATTTATCTCTCAAAATAATATTAAAAATCAACATTCATGTTGGCATTTCATAACTCCATAAAATAATGAGATAAGATACACATCGATATATCTCTATTAAATTCTAAATGTTTGTACTTTTTATATAGGCCTAGAATTTCTATCAGAAATAAATGTCAAGAATGTAGTTAGTCATTTAAGAATTAGTGGGACATTAATAGGAAATAATGAGAAGAACATGACTTAATTAGTAGTTATATAAGATACATCAAGAATAATTGACCATTTTCTTGTCAATTTATAGACATTAAAATAATGTAGTTTAAAATTATAACTTAATATTTTTTCTTGTCAATTTATATACAATAAGTTAACGAGTGCACATGCACCCAACTATAGGTGTGGGTCCACCTCTGATTCAAAAGACATAAACAAGTCGGAATATTATAATAGACGATAAAATAATATAAGTTTGAACCCCAAACAACGTAGTTCTTTTGAAAAGAAAAAAAAAACTATACCAAAACTAAATTCAAACAATTATCAATTTTTTTACCAAATTATGCATACCCTTAACGAAAAGAATGAGAAGCCAAATAAAACAGCTTTGCGAGGCAAAACATTTTTCTTATAAGTCACGTGTTGAAAATTTTCATACGACATTAATTAGCCACACAACAAATTATTAACAAGATGCAACCTCTTCCTAGT
Source organism: Solanum chiquidenum (assembly GCA_029582725.1). Taxonomy (NCBI): domain Eukaryota; kingdom Viridiplantae; phylum Streptophyta; class Magnoliopsida; order Solanales; family Solanaceae; genus Solanum; species Solanum chiquidenum. The sequence continues at coordinate 2,108 of JAJOOS010029801.1, forward strand.
CTTGAGGGCCGGTGGATCATACTTTAACGTGATCCAAATATTTTCGACCTATAAATTTACATGTGTCAAACACTAAATAAGTTTCGTCTACTATATATAATTGCAACATCTTAAATAAAGACTTATCAAATCAAATCAAATACTATCATTTTCAAAACCAAATTAAACTAAATATGAATAATTCTCAAAACATTAGTTACCAAGCTGGCCAGGCTAAGGGCCAAGCTCAGGTCAGCATTATTGCTCTTGTCATTTATTTTAGAAAAAATAGCACTTAGTGTTAATTAGTATTAAATTGAATTATCATTTGATTGATCTACAAGTAAATAAATAAAATTAAACTCATGTTATATACATTTATCAGGAAAAGGGTAATCAAATAATGGAACAGGCTAGCAATGCTGCACAGTCTGCTAAGGAAACAATGCAAGAGGTTTTTGTCATTTTTCATTAATATCTAAAATTTTTTACACGTCAATCAAATAATTGAACTCTCTTGTCTTTATATTTTACTGATTAACTCATTTAAATCGAATATAACTTAAATACATCAACATGATGTAATTTATGTGTTACTTCTATAGGCGGGGCAACAAATGAAGGCCACAGCACAAGGAGCAGCAGATGCAGTTAAAAATGGTACTGGAATGAACAAATGAAAAATATCCATCTGATCATAACATGAACATCTTTGTTCAACATTTAGGCTATGAGTTCAACCTTCTTTTTTTGAACTCTTTTATTTGGAATTAGGGGGTAAATCAATTAGTAATTAACTTTGAGTATTATTGAGGAAGTTTTACTTATGTTTCTTAATTCCTTTTTGGTTTCTAATAATAATGCTTTATTTTCTTTGATCTTCCAGCTTAATTTATCGTAGATGCATTATAATTTGTGTCCAATTGTTTGTTCATAGATTGCTTAGTTTTAAATCTAAATATTTAAAAAACTTGTAAAATTTTAGACTATAATCATTCAATGGCAACTTCTTTTATCTTCTTCAAGTTCATGTTCATGTTCATCGACATCAACAAGCTCTAAAACCAAAAATTCGAAAGGAATATTTTGTGTTTTTAATTAGCCATAAATTTAAGTATGAATAAAATCCTACTTGAACAATTGACTCTTGTTTCGTGTACACTAAAATCGAACTTATGCTTTGATCATCCATATCATATATCTGCAATTGAAGCATCTCAAGGTGCTTCGTTGTTTTCCTGACCCAATTATTACTCTAACTTGGTAATTTCCTTAAAGATTGTTATCTAATCTGTACTAACAAATACTAATGACAACAATAACTTTGCAGAAACATAAATAATAAAATTTAAAGCATGTACTCAACATAAATAATAAAATTTAAAGCATGTACTCAACATAAATAATAAAATTTAAAGCATGTACTTAACAACAGAAATTAATAACATAAACATAAATTAATGACGGTAAAAACATATCAAGATTAATTTGTAACAATAGTATGAAACATAAAGGAAAGAAAATCGAGCCACTGAATGCACAGTGTCTCCATAAGGAAATTATTTTCCTCTAGTACATGAGGTTTAAAAGAATAGATCCTCCCAGGATAAAACGATTCTATTCACCAGTGTATTGATACAAAAACAATGGTGTCAGCGAGCCACTCAACGGGAGCAAAGTACACGAATATTTAATTGTGCAGAAGATGAAGAAGATCAGAATTTTCATTAAATTTTTTTGTGGAATCACATGTATTTATAGCGAAGAAACATTGTTTCTGAAAGTTTGCAACATTTCATAACAATCACTTATACATGACCGTTCATGAAAGTTTGCAACCTTTCAGAACAGTTATGGTTGTTCCTGAAAGGTTACAACCTTTTAGAACAGTTATTTGAAAATAATGGGAAATTTAAATAAAACGGGAAAGACGTTTTAACCAAGAGTCGCGAAGATCCGATTTGATTGGGTCGTTTCGAGTTGACCATTAATTAATTAAATAATTAAATAAAACTTTGTCCAAAAAATAATTCAAAGCCGAGCGACGATATGAGGGGGTCCCTATTTTCAAACTTTTTAACAACTAGTAGAAGTGTTTCCTTATTTAAACACTTGAACTTTTCTTTCCACCACCAATGAAGGAGAATTGCTATTTACTAAAACATAAGAAAACACTAGATACACATAGATACACGTATTTGTATGTATCTAGCTAGTGTGATTCACATATATCTGAGATACTAAACACATGGGAGAGTGGCGAGCGAGATTTGTCTATGTATCGCAGATACATGTGAATTCACTTGGATACAATATATCTAGAGCAAATTATATTTTATTTTGATCCCATGTATCACAAGATATATGTATATGGACATATATGAAGGCACCAAAATCTGGTAAGATATGCAATATTGCAAATTAGAGCGTATCTAAGTAATTAAATCATAAACCAGTGAAGTGAGATTTATGTAAACTTTCCAAAAAAATACAAGATGAATGAAGCTCGTGCCAGACATGGGCCCAACAATTGTTGTTTAAACTTTGATCGAAATTGTTGTTATGATACCAAACTTTAAGGATGACCTATTACCCCCTAGACTATTTAATACCATATTTTAAATATATATATCTGCCCAGCTGGTCAAGTGTGTGAAAACACGACGCATAGGCGCGTAGGGCACAAAATAATTTTTTTTGTGCCCAATCATTAAATGCCACGTATCAATACAGTGATTAAACTATATGTATTTCTTTTACCTCTAATTCTAATTCATTTTACACCATTTCTCTTTCGCTGGAATACAAATCCGAAAGACAGACCACCATTGAAGGGCCAGGATAAGCTTTGTATTAAACAAATTATTTTCTTTAATTTCAGATTTTTTTTTCTTGATCTTATTTGTTCCATTGTTATTTAGGGCTTCTAATTTCTTTTCTCTGATTTCTAATTTTTTTTGTTAGGATTTATCCATGAAAGATGTAAAATTGAATTTGAATAGCATTTGTTTTGATAAAGATGATCCAAAGTTGAATGAGGAAGTGCGATGCTTTCACGGTTTGTTGCTCCCTTTGAAAACTTCTTGGTCTGATAATAATCCGGGTAGAAGATTTTGGTCTTGCCCATACTATGAATCACAAAAGAGTAAATATTTTCGATGGAGGGATGATATGGTTAATGAACGTTCTAAGTTCATCATTCATAAGTTGGTGAAGAAAATGAAGGACATGAATGAACTATTAGTTGCAAATATGAAGAAAATGAAGGAGATGAAAGAAATCAATGGCTATAATTATTTGGCCCAAGTGAAAGAGAGTTTTTGGAAAGAGACAGAGTGACAGTGACTTGATTTTTATTTTTTTTTACTTTTCAAATATGTTTATTAAAGGGAACCAAATGACTAATTTAATTAATTTAATGAAGTAAAGCACGCGTGTGACACACTCAACTAACATAGACTGAGGCTGGAAAAAAATAAAATAAAAATAAAAATAAAAATATATATATATATTTAAAATACGATATTAAATAGTCTAGGGGGTAATAGGTCATCCCTAAAGTTTGGTATCGTAACAACAATTTCGATCAAAATTAGAGTATTTTTCAAACCCTTTTCCCTAGGTTTTCTTCTTCACTAACTAATAACTAAAAAAAATCCCATCAAAAGGAGAATATTTTTTATTACAAGAAAGCACTAAGAAGTGTTGTACATGCACACAAAACAATCGGTATTTAATGTGATTCACACGTATCTAGGATATCAGATTTATAGGAGAGTGGTGAGAGAGATGTGAGGGATGCGAGCGACATTTTTCTATATATGTATCTCAGATACATGTGAATTCACTTGGATACCGTGTATCTTAGAGCAAATTATACCTAATTTTGATCCATATATCCCAAGATACATGTATTTGGACATATATGAACGCACCAAAATCTAGTAAGATTCGTAATATTTTAAAAACTAGCGTTTATCTTAGTAATTAGCTCCTAAACTAGTGAGATTTCTATAAGTTAATTTTTTTTTTATAAAGCAAACCATAAGATTCTAGCCCCAAAATATAGTAATACGTATAAGCAAGAAGATCATCTTACATTTAATTGTTAGTGAAAAATTACAAAATAACATAATTACAAGATTACAATTGAAAATAAAAATGAGAAATAAATCTCTTTAGGCTGAAACGCGGATATCTCGCTTTCTTTATAAGGAGATTCAAGTCCACTACAACAAATGTTTTTCACCAGTCCAGTAGTAGTCCTCTTGACTTATCCCCTCCAGGATACAACAACCTAATCACAAAATGTAACTCAACAAACTCTGGACAAGAGTTGAGTCTAAAGCTCCACAAAAAGAACACCTCCCTTCAACTAATAAGAACGCTCTTTTTTGACTAACTTTTTCCTCTCTATATTTTTCTTGTGTGTTGTGTGTCCCAAACCAAAAGAAGACCACCACCACTATTTATACTAGAAGAAGTCTTCCTAGCAATGAATAGGAAGATAAATGGTGTAGTAAATAGTGTAGATAATGGTCTTAGAAATTACGTTAGATTATAAGGATAATGGAGGAGTAAATAATAGAATAATGAGAGGGGTAACCAATGCCTCTAACGTGCATTTGCACAACGGCCAACTTTCCAACGTTCACAGAAACGTTCATCACAAAAGAGTAATTAGGACACCTGCCTCCAACGTTCTAATTCTAATGTAACAATGAATTGAGAAAGGAACGACTTAGAGACAAATTGTCAATGTGGCAAAGCAATGTGGATTTTATAATATTAAAATGTCCACACACTAACACATTTTAATTAACGTGGTAATAACATTACTAATTCACACTTTTGTGTGCTACAAAAGGGTCCTGCTGAGTTTATAATCTTAGGGGTCGTTTGGTGTGAGGGGTAAGAAGAAATAGTCTTGGGATTAAATTTTGGTGTCTTGTTTGGTTGTCATGTTTGGGATATCCCACCATTTATGGGATAAGTTATTCCATAATCCTGGGATAACTTGTTCCCAACCCAACGACCCCTTAGGTTTGCACTATCTTGTACAAGCTAATATCTAAGATCTTGGCAAATAGGTTACAGAAAGTGATGAGCTATATCATAAATGAAGCCCAGGCTGGGTTTATACCTGGCAGAAAGCTTGGTGATAATGTCATATTAGCTCATGAGCTAGTCCAAGGCTATACTAGAAAACACATATCGGCAAGATGCATGCTTAAAATTGACCTCCAAAAGGCATATGACTCTATGGAGTGGATATACTTGCAGCAGGTTATGGAGGAAATTGGTTTTCCCAACAAAGTTATTGTTTGGATCCTTGAATGCATCAGGACATTCAATTATACCATACTGATCAATGGTGAAACTACCAAACCCTTCGACGCAGCTAAAGGGTTGAGGCAGGGAGATCCTCTGTCTCCTTTTCTCTTTGCTATTGCCATGGAGTATCTTAGTAGGAGCATAGCAGGTCTAAAGAATGATTCTAGTTTCCAGTTTTATCCTTGATGTGCAAAGCTCTGGGAATTACTCACTTGAGTTTTGCTGATGACCTTCTATTATTTACAAGGGGGGATCTAGCATCTACTAAAGCTTTGTATAGATGTTTTCAGGACTTTTCCAAAGTCTCTGGTTTGCAAGCAAATTTGGGAAAAAGGGTTGTATATTTTAGTGGGGTCCCTCGAGTTACGCAAGAAAATATCCTTAATCATTTAGGGATTGGTCTAGGTGATTTGCCTTTCAAGTATCTCGGAATACCATTATCAACTAAGAAGGTTACTATAATGCAATGGAAGCCCCTCATTGATAAAATTATAGCCAAAATTTCATCTTGGACTGCAAAAAAACTATCTTATGCAGGGAGAGTTCAATTGGTCCAAACTGTTTTGTTTGGCATTCAAGCATTTTGGGCTCAACTATACATCATCCCTACTAAGATTCTTAAGTTGATTGAAGGCTATTGTAGAAGTTATGTGTGGTCTGGTTCAAATGAGATTACGAAAAAGGCACTGATAGCACAGTCTAGAATATGTCTACCTAAGGCATCTGGAGGGCTCAATCTAATTAATCTAGCAGTATGGAACAAAGTTGCTATTGCCAAGACATGTTGGGACCTCTCTCATAAGCGGGATAAACTATGGATCAGGTGGATTCATGCATATTATATAAAAGGCCAGGAGCTACATGTTATGAATATTTCAACTCAGGCATGTTGGATGGTGAAGATGATTCTTGCTACCAGGGAAACACTTACGCAGGTTCACACTGATTTCAAACCTGGACATAGTGTGATCAGGCAAATATATTTGCAGCTTCTTGGGGTGACATCGAGGATGGCTTGGAAATCTCTAATGTTTCAGAACAAAGCAAGGCCAAAAGTTGTGTTTACTATGTGGCTACATCTTCATGGCAGATTGCTAACAGTTGATAGGTTACTTAAATGAGGTATAATAGTGGAAACTATTTGTGTTTTGTGTAGTGAAAGGGCAGAAACAAAGGAACATTTGTTTGTCAGTATCCCTTTTACGATTCAAATCTGGACTAGAATCTTTACTTGGCTAGAATGGAATGGACAAAGTTGGAGAAACTGGGATCAATATATGGAATGGACTATAGCTCATGCTAAAGGAAAGTCTCAAAAAGCTATTTTATTCAGAATTGTCTTTGCTGAAGTGATACATGCTGTGTGGATAGAGCGAAACTTGAGAATCTTTGAAAAAAGATATAGAGATTGGGAGGGAATTTCCAGAGATATTGCATATGTTTGTAAGGTTAGAAGTCCTGTCGGATGTAGCCACCTTTTGCGTAGTGTAGTCTTTTGATCCTTTCTAGTTTGGTAGCCATACTTAGTATGTTTGGACTTTAGTCTTTTTTGTTTTACTTTTGAGATAACCAACAGGGTGTGTTGTTTGGTTATGGTTATGTAATTGAAGCCACTTACTGATTAATATAAGGATTAGTTATAAAAGAAAAATTGAGATGTTTAACCGCCGATATGGAATATAAAAAATGGTTACAAACTAATTAAACAAACTAATAACTGTTCTTCTTTATATACAGCAAAGATTGATACTCAAATTAGCCACTAAGCCTATTCCATCTTTCTTCTCCTTCTCACAAATCCTATAGTGCTGGTTTCTACGTCACTGAACACACGAGAAAAAAAAATTCTAATCTCAGCAGCCTTAAAAGGCATAAAGAGTATTGTGTAATGATCATCAGGTGCATGGCCTTTTTGTTACAGTTTGATTTGTTGTTCAATCTAGATAGTGAAGTTTGCCAAGAAAATTGTATGTTAAAAGAAGATTTGAATAAAGTAATAATACTGCAAAATTGAGTTGATAGTAATTATTTTTAATATTAATTCTGAGGCATCTCGGGTTGATCATTAATTAATTAATAATTAAATAATTAAAGAAAATTTTGTCCAAAAAATAATATAATTTTCCAAAGCCGAAGGCAAAGTCGAAGCCAAGCCAAGCGACTTCTTTCCAACCCTTTGTAATAACTATTAGAAGTGTCTCCTTATTTAAACACTTGAACTTTTCTTTTCTCCATCAATAAGGGAGAATTGTTTTTTGCTAAAGCATAAGAGAACACTAGATACACACTTGATACACTTATCTGTATGTATCTGATGTGATTCACATGTATTTGAGATTCTAGATACATGAGAGAGTGGCGAACAAGATTTGTCTATGTATCCAAAATACATGTAAATCCACTTGGATACTGTATCTACAACAAATTACATCTAATTTTGACCTCATGCATCACAAGATACATGTATCTAGACATATCTGGAGGCACTAAAATCTAGTGAGATACACAATATTGTAAATCAAAGTATGTCTAGTAATTAGAGTATATCTAAGATACACATTATTGCAAATTAGAATCTGGTGCATGGCCTTTTGTTACGGTTTGATTTGTTGTTCAATCTCGATAGTGAAGTCTGGCAGAAAAATTGTATCTTGAAGAAGATTTGAATAAAAGTAATAATACCGCAAAGTAGAGTTGATAGTAATTGTTTTTGTTGTTGCACACTCAATGTATTTTTTGTAATCCTGATGTTTTTCAGTTTCATTTGTTGGCGGTAGTTACTGTGCACATCATGTCTTTTCTGATTGTTGGTGGTTGTTGCATCAGTTACTTTGCAAACTCTTCGGTCTTAGGTTATCAAATTCTGATAAAATATTGTTTCAATATTTCGTTGCTTACTCTGATAATAATATATAACTAATCTTGGTAACAACAATGTAAGATTCATCAGTCATTTAAAAAAGTACGATTTTTAAACTTATTTCAGTGAGTTATTTTTAACATATAGTAACTCCACTTGTGACATATAAATTTTAAACACATTTTTTCTGAATCTTTCAATATGCAGAAAACAATTAAAGGTATAAAAGATAGCCAAAAAATACACACATAGCAACTCATATTGTCTTTAAAATAACTTTTAGGTTATTTTCAAAGAAATGTTTACCTAGAACATTCACACTCTTAAAATTTACACTTATCATGTTGTTTTTCCAATCATTAGCAAATACACTTTGAAAAAATTATATATTTATTCTCATAAATGTTAAAAAAATTATTGCAATTGATTATAATTTAATAATTAATTTTTTCTTGATATTTTATAAAAAAAGAATAAACATATATAAAGTATTATACGTTACATAATAACACAAATATTTAAATCTATTTTATTGATTATAGTTTTGGAAACTTTTCAACAAAATCAATTGTTGCATAAACTATCAAAATTATTCTAGAAGAGTTTTAAAATAAAATTAAGATTTCAGTTCATTGAATATGCCAATTAGAGTACCATTTTTTTATTTATATAATATTTCGTAATATTTTTAATTATAAAAATCAATATTATAGTGATGGTTACCTTTAGAAGACGTTCAAAATTAAAGACAATATTTTTTAAGATTTAATTATTTATTAATCTAATCAGATTGAGTTTGAAATGTTTAATAAAACATCTCAAAGAATTGAAGACAATCTTACAAAGTCAATATTAAAACATGTTCATTCAAATTGAAGTGAATTAGATCACTTAAGAAATAAAAAATATCTGTAAATTTAATTGTCTATGATTTTTAATTATAATTACATCAATAATAAAATTTCAAAAATATGTGCGTAATAATTAGTAAGATATTAGCAACAAACTATTAAAAAAAATTTTTAGCAGTAACAAAAAATACATACTTTAATTTTATATTCTACTTGAGAGTATTTTGTTTCTTCCTAGTGTTAATACAGTGCTTCTTACAATGACCTTCATCAGAATTCAAATGTGGTGTTTTCTCCTCCTTATCTTTTGTCTGCTCAGTGCTTTTGGTGGTTCGTTTAATCGTTGCCTCTTGGTCGAATTTATTTCTTTTTTTGTGCGTATGTTTGCGTAACTGAACCATTTTCAACCTAACACAAGACTATGACTCTATCAATAGAAAAAAGCCCAACAGATGCTATGTGTCTTGAATCTAACAGAACCATTTTCTTAAATGCCCCATTGCATCAGATTTTTTGCTATCTTTGGTCTAAGTTGGGTCATGCTGCACAACATCAAGGATGCTTTTGAAAGCTGGTCTCTGCAGCTAGTTGACAGCCCCATCAGTGAAGTCTGGCAAATGATCCCCTCATGCATTTTGTGGTGTGTTTAGACAGAGGAGTTTGATGGGTTATCAACTCCAATTTCTATCCTCAGAGCTAAGCTAGATGCCTTTTTTGGTAACAAAAGTTGGCTAAATTTAACCCCTACCAACTGCCCTGTAAATCTTTTGGATTTTATCAGCTCTTTAGTCTTGTCCTAGCTTTTTTGTTTAGTGCTCACTCTTTTGTACAATCTCCATCTTTGTGATGTTTTTAATGAGATCATCCTACTTCATAAAAAAAAATCATTAGTAGTTGAAGGTTGCAGCTCTGAATAAAGTGGCACACAATGTTCAGTAATCCCTGCAGTTGTTTCTTCCTACAGGCTTCACATCTTCTTTGTGTGTAGTGAGTGATATTTGTAGGATGTTTGGATTAGCATTATCTTTGTAAGTGAGATGCTGTTAAGAAGATACACCCTTGGGCTTAACCGAGCTTCAAGAGATAGCTAATGAGGTGAGGATTGCCAGATAACGTATAGAGACAATAATCCATTTCCTCAATCAACATGGGAAAATCTAACACCCTCACACGCTCAAGGATGGACATAAAGTGTGGACAACATAATATGAGACCCCAATATTGACTAACTATGCTCTCAGGATCTGTTGCATCAATCAATTAGGGATTATTCAACAAACCACAGACTAAAACGAACCCAGATATTCCAACTCATTATTTGGCCATCTTTAATACCTTAAAGGACAGGATGGATCAGACTAAAAGCAAAGACTAAAACATCATCCTTCAGCATGATTCCTTTGTTTCTTTTCAATAGTATTGACTCAAATATATCAAAGAGAACTGAGAAAGATACAATCTTCCTTCTAATTCAATATAAACAAGTTATTTGTAACATAAAATCAAAAGTCAAAATGCACCCAAATTGTTTCAAACATTCATCAATCTCTATAGTCTATAGTAGTATTAATGACTCAATAATCCTTTTACATTGTCTCACTGTCTAATGGTACAATTACAGCAAGTATAAATTTCATACTGTCATACAAACTGAAAATCTTACATACATATATTGTACCCAAAGTAAAAATTAAAGAAAGGAACAGTCTATAAAAAGAATCAACATACTCA
>JAJOOS010029802.1:0-14853 GCA_029582725.1 Solanum chiquidenum
TGTTTTAAAGTTGTTTTAATGAAGTTTGAATGTGTGGATGTAAATAAGTTTTTCATTCCGCACTATTTTCATTATTGAATGCAATGAATGACTATGTGGCTTGTATAAGACCCCTTCGGGGTCGAATACGCCATGTTACGACCAGGGGGTACTCTCGGGTCGTGACAAAAATTAAAGAAAAATATCAAATGGTGTGTAAGCTAAAGAAGTCAATATATAGATTCAAACAAGCTTCACGACAATGGTATATAAAGTTTAATGATACCATAACATTTTTTGGATTTAATGAGATTACCGTTGATCAGTGTACATACAAAAAGATCAGTTGGAGTAAGTTTATATTTTTAGTCATGTATGTTGATGACATTTTACTTGGTGCTAATGATTCGGGCATATAGCGTGAGATGAAAGACTATCTCTCTATGAACTTTGAAATGAAAGATATGGGTAAGTCACCCTATGTGATAGGGATATAAATATTTCGTGATAGATCACAATGATTATTGAGATTGTCTCAAAAAGACTATATCGAAAGAGTTCTAGAGAGATTTTACATGAAAAATTGTTCAGTAGGAATAGTTCCTAATAAAAAAGGGGACAAATTTAATCCTATGCAATGCCCAAAGAATGATGTAGAACGAAAGGAAATGGAATCAATTCTTTACTCCTCTATTGTTGGAAGTTTGATGTATGTTCAAACTTGCACAAGATCGAATATTAGTTTTGCGGTCCGAATTCTAGGAAGATATCAAAGTAATCCTGGAATTGATCACTAAAAAGCTACAAAGAAAGTCTTGTGGTACCTGCAAGGTACGAAGGATTACATGCTCATGTATAGGAGATCCAATCACTTAGAAGTTACTAGATACTCAAATTCAAATTTTGCTGGATGAGTTGACACTAGAAAGTCCACCTTCGGTTACTTGTTCCTATTAGCTAAAGGAACAATATCGTGATAGAGTGTTAAACAATCTGTCATTGCTACATCCACAATGGAAGCAGAATTTGTGGCATGTTATGAAGCCACAATTCATGCATTATGGCTGCGAAATTTTATTTCAGGACTTGAGGTTGTTGACACCATTATCAAACCGCTGAAAATTTATTGTGATAATACTGTAATAATATTCTTTTCCAATAATGATAAGTACTTCAAACGTGCCAAACATATGGAATTAAAGTACTTTACTGTCAAGGAAGAAGTTCAGAGACAAAGAGTGTTACTTGAAAATATTAGAACTGATCTTATTATTGCAGATTCGTTAACAAAGGGCTTACAACCAAAGACATTTAAAGAACATGTTCAAAGAATGGGTCTTGGTTGTACTTATGACTGATATATTTATGATGTTTTTACACTCTGAGCTCAACCATGTGTTTCTAATATACATTAATGAATCTCTTATTTCTCATAATGGTGTATACATTATTGTTTTGAGTAGGGGTGTACAAGTCAAACCGTAAAGCCAAACCGAACCGACGAACCAAGTCAAATAAAAAAAAACAATTTATGATTTGGTTTGGTTGGTTTGGCGGTTGAAAAAAAAACCCGACCACTCTTGGTTTGGTTTGATATTAAAAGAAAAAAAGTCAAATCGAACCCAAACCAAACCGACATAATGTATGCATGTATGTATGTATATATATATATATATATAAATATAATTTTATTTTATTTATAGATAAAAAATATTATTTATAATCTACTTTGCTAATATATTTTTAGTTAGTTTATAGTTTTCAATGTTTATATATTTTATTTCAAATTTGGGCTTGTAAAATTTGTAAATATTTTATTTTGTATTAAGATCCGAAGTTATAATTATATTGTTATAGTTTTTCAAATTCGAAGTTAACAATTTACTTTGTAAATATTTCGTTTTGTATTCAGTTTGACTGTATACTTTAATTATCTTATTAATTTAACATAATGAACGTTGATATTTCAAAAAAAATAAAATTGTACACATGTGAATTTTACCGTCTTTATGAAAATTTCTATTCATTTAATATTTTTTAAGTTTAGCTTATCACACATGTAAGTGAAAATATATTTGATCTCTTTTTCAAACACCGTATAGTTGTTAAAAACCGAAAAAACCAAAATTTTTTGAAAGAACCGACTAAAACCAAAACCCAAAAAACTGACTTTGCGTGATTTGATTTGGTTTTTAGATTTAATAAACCGACATAATTAATTTCTATTTTTTTTTAATGAAAAACCAAACCAAACCGACCTATGTACACCCCTAGTTTTGAGATATTACAAGATAAGTCTCTATGAGTAGTGTGATAAGTTGCTAATGTAGTAGTATATGGAAGGAAGTATGTATCTTAAAATTTATGTACAACTGCCATAACTCGCATTAGTAGTTTGTTATATTGTGGTATGTATGATGGACATTACAAAAGAGATTTATTGTCTGCACAAATAATGTTTATGAAATATTAATGTATATGGTCATTGGGACAAGTGGGAGAATGTAAGAATAATTCTTACTTATGGCCAAAGTTTACTTGTGGCCCAAGTTTACTTGTGACCCAAGTTTACTTGTGACCCAAGTAATACAATAAATAATATTTAATGAATAATAGATCCCGTCTGTACATTGGTTATTTGATGGACGTATCAGATTAAGTCATAACCTCTATTAGTTGGTCCTCCATCCATTAAGGTTACCACATATTCTCTACATTAATTCCATCGCTGACGGATGTAGTAACATAAAGCTAGGACAAGGAGGTAGAAATCAATTTACGGCTAACACTTCCGCTTTTCTCTGTGATGATGTCTTCTGCATCAGGTATGTGCCCCTAACGATCTCTATGTAAGATTATTGTGTTTAAGATCCTGATGTGTACCAAAGTATTTAATCTTACAATAAATTCATAATTTAATGAAAAAGAAAGGGAGCTATACTCCATTCCGAGCTCATCGCCTTTGTTAGAGAATGTGAAACAACATATTACAAATTCAAATTTAATTTAGCTCCTAATAGGATTATTAAATATCCACTAAGAAATCAAAACAAGACAAGAGATAGTGTTTCCACATTCTTTTATGTGTAAACATAAAATGAAAAACATCAATGCTGAGCAGGAAATTATGCATGTGATCAGACCAATAGAAAAAAAGAAAAGAAAAAAAAAGGGAGCTTGTACTCCGAGAATGATTTTAGCATATCTTGCATTCGATTCCAGTTAAATTTATTTCGGAATTATAGGCTGAGGTTCTAATCATAGGAGTTAAGACTAATGTATCATACCTCCTAGGTGGGATAAAAATACTCCCTCTGTTCCTATTTACTTGTCCACTTTTGAATAGACACACCTATTAAGAAAAATTAATAATTGACATAGTGAGTTTACCATTTTAAAAACTTAAGATTTTCAAGAAGTTCTACCTTTTTCAAAGTAATTAATTGAGGGTATAGTAGGTAAAAATATTTTGTCCTTTCTTGATTTGTCAAAATGGACAAGTAATTAGGGACAACTAAAAATAAAAAAGTGGACAAGTAATTAAGGACAGAGGGAGTATAACATTAAATTTGACTTATAAATTATATCTTCGAATTAATTATATCTTTAATCAAATAAATTGGAAAGTGAAAGGAGAAATGAGGGAGAGAATTATATAGTGAAATCGAATGTTCGCTAATAAAATAAAAATTTAGATAATCAATCAACTAAACTACTAATATTATACGAGGATCACTCAAAAGTAGGGGTGGACATAAATACCGAAAAATCAAAAAATTGAACCGAACCGAACTAATTCGGTTCTTCGGTTTCAATTCTTCGGTCTTTTGATTCGGTGTCAGTGTTATTTTTTCAAAAGTTCGGTTCGGTGTTTGGTGTAAGGGTTTCAGAACTTCGGTGTTATTTATGGGCATTCTCTTAATTAAAAATAAAGAGTCAACTAACAATTAAATCATTCATGAACAAATCAAAGTAGCAAAAAATGTACAATTCAATAGTTAACTTCAAATATTAATCCCCAAGAAGAATCAAAACGTATTTTTATCAATGCACGTTATGTAAAATAATCTGTCTTTGTCCTTGTTTTTCTCGAGAAATAGTTGGATGCACAATGTTCTTGACAAAGATAAATATAGTCTTTTAGTTAGCAAATAAGTGTTCCATGGCGAGTCACAATGTTCCTTAACATACTTTTAAATTTTTAAGTATATTATATTTTAATTTTGTCTTCATTTTAATTTTCATTTACATCGAAAAATCAATTTAAAAACATCGAACTAAATCGAATTGAATTAATTTGGTTTGTATATGGTACACACTTTTCTAAAACTGAAAACCGAACCGAACCGAACCGAACGCCCACCCCTACTCAAAAGTTAACAAAACAATGGGGAAATTAAAAAAGAAGATAAAAATCCGACCTGCCGGATTCGAACCAGCGACCTAAGGATGGCTGAAGGCATCAACAACTACAGTCCTCCGCTCTACCAACTGAGCTAAGGTCGGATGATTACTAAATCATGGCAAGCATAACTAATCAACAAAACTGTTTTATTTCCTTTCTAAAACATAGGCATATGATGTTTTAAGTAAAGTTAAAAAATAAGCTCTCCTTTCAACTTAATATAATAAATAATAGACACCTTATGCAATGTCATCTATGAAATATTGTTTTAAAAAATTACGATTGATTTCTTCAAATATTGTTTTCCAAAGTATTTGTTTTAGGTAAGATTTCATTAGTTTCAACGTTAAAAAATATCCTTTCACCGGGACAATTATTAAAGAAACTGTTAATATAATTCTAGAAGTAAAATTTAAATAAAAATAAGAGTTAGAGCCCATTTGGATTGACTTAAAAAGTAGCTTTTAAGTCAAAAATAAAAAAGTCAAACTTAAACAACTTGGCAGACATTTTTACAAAGGCTTTGACTGGAGTTAAGCATACTACACTATTGAACAACTTGCATGTAAACTCACTTACCTCCAACTTGAGGGGGGTGATGCGAATATAAGTTAGTTATTACTGTTAGCTAGTCACAAAGTTAGTTAGTTACAAGTTTGTTATAGTACAATTAGTTAGAGTTAGTTACAAGGAAGTCAAAATCTATATAGTTTGTTAGCTAGCTTTCAATTTGTATATCTATATATAAAATCACATGTAATAGTTACTCTCTTAATTTTTCACATTCAATGAAACAGATTTTTCATGTAGCTTTTCCAAAATCTTCTTCTTCCTTTCTCATATGAACTCAAGGTTCATCAATGGAGGAATTCAATTGTTTAGCATCAGAGTGTGTTGATTTTTTTATATTTTAAGTTATTTTTTATATTTGTCAAACACTTCTAAAAATCAAAATACTGACTTAAAAGTAGATTTGACCAACTTTTAAGTCAATTCAAATACCCTCTTAGAACTATAGAACCAGACGCAAGAAGTTGATAACATGACATATTCCATTTTAATGTGCTTGTTGTGCTTGAAATCCTAAGAAGAAATTTTAAGAAAAAGAATTTGCTATTCATTTTATTCAATATTTTTCGACTATTAATTTTTATTTTTGATAAAGTGTTGGTCTGACTTATTAAAAATTTGATGAAAGATAATATAAAAAAGTTAAAATGAATCAAATAATCTGAATTTTAGCAAACCAATGAAATGAAAGAAAACAAAAAACATTTTTTTTGTTCGAGAAATATCTCAGAGAAAATATAATATAGAATTTTTTTCACAAATCGTATGTTTTATCATAAATAATCATTTTTCTATATACAAAATTAACACAATTTGTTATTGAAAGAACTCACAATTTTTTTGTTAATATTATTTTTTTCGGATACTTCAGTTATTGCATTATTTTGTTGTTGTTATTATCTCTTTATTTGTTGCTATATTTTCTTCACTTTTAATTTTTTTTCGTATTTCTTTTGATTTGTTGTACTCAAACCGAAGGTCTTTCGGAAATAATGTCTCTATTTTTACGAGATAGTAATAAGATTTGTTTACACTCTCCTCAAATCACACTTATTAAATTTCATTAAATATATTATTATTATTGTTGATTATCTTTTGTAAAATAAAATGACTATCAGATTTTAGTTTTGGATTAACGCTACATACTCAAGGGACAATATAAATAATTAGGATACGACATTTCTAGGGATGGTTCTAGACTTCTAATCAATCTCATTATAAATCAATATGAATCTAATCAATTCTCACATTCCATGTTAACTATATGAAAAGGGAAAAGAAAAAAAGGAAAGCTCAATTTTAATTAAGAAACTATCATCGTACGATAGATTTAAGTTCAAACTTGTAAATATATACAAATTTGCATAAATATATACTCCTCTCTCCTAATTTATATGTCACTTTTCGTTTTTCGAGAGTCAAACGGTTTAAGTTTGACCAGAAATTTACGTATGGAATCTTCAATTTTTTTGAAATGTAATTTATATATTTGTAAACTACGTAAAAAGTACTATAAATCACAATAATTGATAATTCAAAATGTTTTAAAGATAAATGAAAAATTTATGATAAAAAATAGACTTGTTTGAATCTCGAAATCTGAAAAGTGCCACATAAAATGTTTTAAAGATAAATGAAAAATTTATGATAAAAAATAGACTTGTTTGAATCTCGAAATCTGAAAAGTGCCACATAAAATGAAACGGAGGGAGTAGAAAGTTTTCGTTGGAATCAAACTATGGAAATTTTCATTGAAATCAAATATAAAAAGTTTTGAAAATTTTTGTTTTTACAAATTATGATAAGTTTCCATTGGAATTAAATTATGAAAAAATTTCGTTGGAATCAAATATGGAAAGTTTTGAAAAACTTCCTACATATGTATGGAAAAAAAACTATAGTTGAAACTAAATTATAGTATATTTCCATTGGAACCAATTTGTGGAAAAATTTCCTTAAAATCAAATATGACAAATTTTGGAAAATCTTCTATATACGTATGAGAAGCGACCTAAAAGGGCTAGATTTATGTAAGGAGGATTTGAAGTCCTTATACTTTGTTCAAGTGATCAAACAAATTTAGAGGAGAACCTATTGTAAGAGCATCCAACATCAAGAAAAGCAATACCTAATACTTGTGCCGAAATCATGAGCTTCATATCACCAGATCAAGTTTGTAGATACAATTTTTGCTCTCAAAATTGACAATCATTTTATAGTTGATGACCTGAGTACAATTATTAAACAACAAAGAAGTACCACACAATAATTCTCCATTTATAAGCTGGAAAGTGGAAACACTTCAAACTGAAAAATAAATTGGCAAATGATCAAAAGTCTAGTAATCTCTTACAAATTAGAGAATGATGCCAGAAAGATTGTGGTATGTGTTAACTTCAACAAATCATCAAAGTCATTTCTAATGGAAGTTTCAAATGTTTCGCCAGAAATCAACTATGAATTTTTTTTTACTTCATGAATACATCAAGCCTTATTTTTAATGATTCAACACAAAGGAAAACACAAACAGATAAAACATGGTGACAGGAACTCAACAATTACATTCCAGCCTAGTAAAGGAAAAATCAACAGCTTCAAACATGAGTACATAAAAAAAAAAAGAAAAAAAAAAAAGAAAACATCGCCAAAAACAACTTATTCTCAATCACTTCGACAAAATCTCAGAATGGAAACAGATGCAACAACACAGAGGGTCTCAAGAACAATATTGTGAATACACTACAGAGACGAGAAATCTTACCTGAACCATACAAGAAAGATGAAGAACGAGTCAATGGACGAAGAAAGATAGAAAAATGGAGATCCACGAATCTTGAAATGAGCCGAAACAGATTTGAAAAAAAAGCCTTATTTTTAAAAATTCAACAAGTCGAGCACCCCAACAAGCCTCAAAGTAGGGAGCATTTATAGACAGTGAAGTTTTATCAATAAATCTAATTAAATTTATGAAATGTTGATCAAGTCAAGTTATTGCTTAATAAAGTTGAATTACTATTTAAATTAAAATTATATGACTTAAATAAAGTCAAAATTACATTTGAATCAGACCATTAACTTGATAAGATGAGACTAACTCATGTTCTTAAAACCAATGTCCTCTAAAATTACTTGGAGACCAAAATAGAGCCAAAACCCTAACTCACGCTTATATAAATGGGTCTTCATAAGACCAGGGAAAAGGAAATACATAGAAAACTCTCCTCTTCAGTGGTGGTCCGCAAGTCTTCCGTATACAAAGAAGTCTTCGGCTCCCAGTTGTGAGTTGCAAGTTCCCATTAGCTAACTCTTGCTTATTCGTGGTGAAGTTTCAACAAGTATTTCATCAATTCAAGAGCAAAGTAAAGCTTTTGAGTTGACAATCATGAGGAGAACCATTAAATGATTATATCTTTTTGGTAAGATTTTATAAAGGTTTTAACCCTTATTCTTTTCTTGATTGCTATTTTTCAGAAACAAACCTTAGTCTCTTGCACACTTCATGGTGACAAAGCTAAAAGGTGAGTAGTATGATATCAAACCCATATAATGTGAAACAATACAGAATCAAGTAAAAATTGTAATACCTCGGAAATTTGAACTTGGAATGGAAAAGAGAAAAGAATAGTTTCACGGAGGAGTTCGCGGGTCGTGAAGAGGTCCACGACCCATCACCCCGCCTGTGAAGTTGCACCCAACTCCCAGGAAGGATCACATGCATTTAGACGGTCCGTGAACCTTCACACGGACAGTGAAATCGTTTGTGAAAGGGACTCATCAACTTTTAAATTTTGCGTCAACTTCAAATGTTCATATCTCTCAACATAAAATGAATTAGGTGCCCCATAACCTATCAAATTAAAAATCTTTGAGTCCTATTTTCAACGCTACCAAATTTGCCTAATTTCGAGTCCGGAGTAAAAAGTTATGCCCATTTTAGTGAAGCCTTGTCGGGCAGGGCAACTTGACGACCACTAGACGGGCCTTGATGCATTAAACGACCTGTGAAATATTAAACGGTTCGTGAGACTGGCCGTTTTGGGCACCTTTTTAGTTTTAAAAATTGGGGTCGTTTTGGTCTTTCCCCCTATGCGTTTGGTACTTAAACTATGTTGTTTTAACCCTATTCTAAGCCTAAACTACGTCGTTTCACACCAAATTAAGGGCTTAGAAAGTGTTAATCAATTCTTTTACGTTCATTAACACTTCAAGAGATCAAGGTTGCAAGAGGAGAAAAGATAGGGTTCAAGCATTCTTCAAGTTTCTTCGAATTCGCCAAAGAACTTCGTTCTTTCCGGTATGTAAGACTATTCATAGTGTTAGACCAATTCGTCCTCATGCCCTACATCTCAATTCAGTCAAAAATCATTACATCTTAAGGATCTATTCATAGTTCTTGATTTATTCCTAGTTCTTGATATTTGAATTCAGTTCTTTAACAAGTTGAGGTTTTTATTCCTATTTTACATGTGAATCTTATAATGTTGTTCATGCTTAGTATCACATGAACTCTATTGAGTTGGTAAAGTTATGTTTTCAAAAAAATATGCATGAAAGTTTCTCATATATTGATTTTGGATTTGAAAGATAAGTTCATGAGCATACGTTTTAAAAGTGTAAGTTTTGAATTGAATACTTGAAAAGAATGTTTTCATATGTACTATTTGATAGTTGAAAAAGAAAGAGTATGATTGATATTTTTGAAAAGTGCTTCAGTAATGTAATAGTCCCTTTCTTTGTAAATGATGCTTGAGCAAAGTGAAAGGTAAAGTAATGTAATAGTCCCTTTCTTTGTAAAGGGTGATTGACCAAAGTGAAAAATAAGTAAAGTAATAGTCCCTTTCTTTGTAAAGGGTGATTGAGCATAAACTATATTGATTATTTTGGGAGTAGTATCGAATACCGAATTGGGTAAGAGTCTATTATAACTCAAAAGTCCCATAAAACTACGTAACCAGCGTAGGATAGGATAACATTGATTCTTCGTGCGACTCCTCACTACCTCTGAGAAGCCTATTAGATAGATCCATATATAGTTACAGTATCATCATACACCCCCGGCAAAGTTTATCCTTGTGAAACGTTGTATCATTGATAGGCGCATAGTAATGGTTGTCGGTTAGAGAAGCTCCCCACAAGTAAAATATATTATTTTCATATTGCTTTTATTGCATATCTTATTGTAAAGTTAAAAGGGTTTTCACTTCACATTCATGTATTGGTATAGTGTTGAGTTGCTTTTAGTCCCCTGGTTCAGTTATTGTTTTACTCAACCATATTACATACTCGTACATTCAAATATATTGATGTCATTCGACTAGCGTCTTTTATGATGTAGATACAAGTATTCAGGATCACAACATGCGCTTCGTTGAGATCATTTGACACTCTAGTTAGCTTTGGCGAGCCTCCTAATTGCATTCCGAAGGAATTTCCATTTTCCTTTCAGTTTAGTCCTTTCAGGGTGTTTTGGGTCTTGTCCCAACATCCATGTTGAACTATTGGGGTTTCACATATAGTTAGAGTTGAGGAGTCTCTAAGTATTTCCCTTTTGTTTGAGATGTTTTGAAACTTTTTTTGCAAAGTATTATTACTATTGCAGTTAAGTATTTTCAGATAGTTTGAGTGAAGTATTTGCTTGAGTTTGAATGTTCTGAAGTCTATTTCTAAGCTTGTTATCGCTTGAGTAAATCTTCCGCTAAGTAGTCAACCATGCCAAGGATTTGCTTGGGGATCAGAAATGGTTCTCGAGTGCCGGCCACGTCCAGGGTGTAGGCTTGCGGCGTGATAAAAATTCTTATAAGTAATGATTAAGATATATACATTTCAGGAATTTAATAGCAAAAAACCGAAAAAGACAAGAAGAGATCAACATTCAGAACCACAAACGAATATCTCAATTTGATTTGTTTAATACATACTAAATATACTAGACAAGAAGTTGGATTTTTACCATTTTCATAATTAAGAGCGAATTACAATTAATCTTCTGCTACAATCATCAAGATGTCTGTCCCACTTCATCTTTGATTGTGAACATTTAAATTAATAACTTATAAGAACCGACAATTTTAATCTTTCGTGTATGAGTTAAATAACTCCGTACACAAAAATCGTCTATTATATAAGTAATGAACACACATATAAACATAATGATCTATTCAAACAAAGACTTTATTATAATAAATAAAATAAAATACAAAGTCTTTACAAAGGATTAAATAAAATACTATAACTTAACCTCATGGTTAATAGTATATCCCAATACTATTCCCTACTAAGGAGAAGTTTTTCCAAGAATGTATCAAACTGTTTCCATGAAGACCCTCCAATATCAGTTGCTTCTGCTGCTTTCTTCTTCCACTCCAACGCCTTGTCTTTCAACTCCTTACCTTTTTCACCTTCTAACATATCATTAATAATTGCTTCGATTTCTTGGCGCTTTACGTCTTTATTGACCTCAACACCTATTCCCCACTCTACACAAGCATATCGACAATTTGTTTGCTGCTCAGCAAAGAATGGCCAGCAAATTAGAGGAACTCCTGAACTTATGCTTTCAATCGTAGAGTTCCATCCACAATGTGTTAGAAAAACGCCAATAGATGGGTGGGAAAGAACTTGATCTTGTGGGCACCAGCTTGCTAATAATCCTGTCTTTAATCTCTTCAAGAAACTCATCAGGCAACACGGCTGAATCACCCATCACTATGTCAGGCCTAACGATCCACAAGAATGGATGTTTGCTATTTGCAAGTCCCCACGCGAATTCTTTTAGATGATGGTCTGACATTGATGTCACACATCCATAATTTACATAGATTACCGAACTTGGTTCCTGTTTATTCAGCCACTCAAGACATTGGAATTCTTCTTTCCATAAACTAGGCCTAAATTAGCTCAATTTGTTTACATGGATGGTTTTTTCCATCAATGACAGTGGACCGGTAACATAAATATTTGGGAATCTAGCTTCAATCGCTTCTAGGACTTCACGTTCCAATTCAGTGAGTGTGTTGATGATCATCGCAGAAGATTTCAAGCAATTTTGTGCTTCATCACTTAAATAGTTTAACAGAATATCATGTGAATCAGTAGTCATGATAAAGCTTGGCAAGTCTTTAAACCTAATGTTTCTCATTCCTGGAATTCCATCAATAACTCTATCCAGTGTACCATCCTCCATAAAACTGTCATCTGTTGCACAAAGTTGAACAAAGTAAATAAGGCTTTTGAATGCTATGGTGTTAAACTTAAAATATGTATAATGCGCCGTAAGGTAGATTTTTCTTTAATCGTACGTGTGGTATTAAATAAGTCATGTGAAAAGTTATAATTAAAGAGCTGTCAAAATAAAGGAAAGAGACATTCTTTTTTAAACTGACTAAACAGAAAATAAAACAAATAAATTGAAATGGAGGGAGTATGAGGTTGAGGTCTGAGGACGAACCTTTAAACGGGATAATCCCTCTTCTTGTTAGTTCATCATATTGAAGCTATCCCATATAACCACAAGCTGAGGCTGTCCAAAATTGGACATCAAGGATGCCAAATTCTTGTGCAGCCTTAATGGCAAAGCTCATCATCAGTCCATCTGATATTATACAAGAAATTGGTGGTACTACCGGTGATGAACCAAGCTTTGATAGTAAATCCCGAAAAGGAGTCAAGCAGTTCTTCCTTATTGAGTCACATAACGAAGCAGGATCTTGAGTTACATCGCGATCTGATTGTTGCAATCCTTCCGGGATAGTTTCATATTGGAAATCCTGGAAGCCTTTCACAAAGTCAGGGCCTTGTGATCGGATTAGACGTCTATGGTTATATTCAGTGTTGACAAATGTTACATAGAAACCTCTTGAGTGCAAAATTTTGGCTAATTTCATGAATGGCATTACATGACCTTGTGCGGGAAATGGTATGCACACTGCATGAGGCTTCTTGTCCATGTTTACTAAAGGGTTCTGTTTCTTTTTCAGTTGTGACTTGTGAACTAATATTGTTCATTGAGCCCATTCTTATACTCCATCCGAACAACTTCCTCAGATTGGAGGTTAGGAGTGCTTACCATCCAAACAACTTCCTCTGGTCACAATATAATGACTTGTTCATAATTTATTTTAGCAATAATTTGTATGACTATTCCAACAACTATCATTAGAGTCGTAAAAACGGGATTAGCCCATGGGACCGGCCCAACCCAACCCATTTTTGGGATAGGGGTGGGATATAATTTTGGGAAAATTACGTGTATAAGCAAACATATACTAGTTAATTACTTAATATAACTATAGTTTACCTTAATTACAATTCGCAGCTTACTTTTAGCTATAATTATACAACTCAGCTTTTTAGTTTTGTATAATTCGCGCATTTGTATAATTCAAAATTTGTATAATATAATTTGTATAACTTTTGTATAATTCAGAATTTGTATAATATAATTTGTATAACTATTTGAACTTCTGATGTTTGTAATTGTATAAATTTGTTATTTTGAGTTTATACAAAAATAACTGAATTATACAAATGTACCCGCGAATTATACAAATCCGCGAATTATACAAATGAGGCAGCTTAAACTATAGCTACAACCCGTAAATATGCAAACTATAGCTAGGAGCATAATTAAGTTTATTATAATGGCTATTTGTGAAAGTCTCCCTATAATTTTTCAAGCTCATTTAAAACTAGGGCTTATAAGTTCGGCCCATATAAGCCCTTGACCCTTGAGGCTTGATCGGGGCCAGGCTGGGGTCGGCCCATAGGCCAAAACTTTTTATAGCTTACAATAATCTCACTAGTATATAATTTAATTACTTAAATACACGTTATATTATAATATTATGAATCTTACCAGATTTTGGTACGTTCAGATCTATGTATCTCGAAATATATGAACTCAAAATTAGGTTAATTTATTCTAGATACACCCTATCCAAGTAGATTCACATGTATCTAGGATACATAGACAAATCTCACGCCCTCGCCTCCATCCCATCTTGCTTGTCACTCTCTTATCTCGCTCGCATATTTGGTATGCGAGATACATGCTAATTACACTAGATTTTTTGCTAGTGTTATTGAAACAACACTATTGTTTGTCATATATGATTTGAAAATCTTCTCATTTTTTTTTATGTTATATTATTATAAGTTTGAAAAGAAAAAAAATGAAAAATGAAAAAAAGAAGGGCTAGCCCGCCTAAGCCCTCGGCTCTTCTAAGCTGGGTTGGGTTGAACATTTTCAGGCCCTTCCAAATAAAGGTCGATCCGCCCTCCCTTCAAATTCCTTGGCCCGCGAAGCTTGGGCTAGGTGGGATTGGACCGGCCCTTTTTGACAGCTCTAACAATCATAATAACTCAGCAACTATTTCGATATTTTCTTCCGGCAATCTTTGTTTACAATTCATTTCCTACCTTGATTCGACATACTTGGAATCTTTGAATTGAGTTATATATGGAATGATCACCATAAAAGGGTGATAATATAACGTTTTTACATGACCAATAATATACTACAATCATTTTATCTATTACGTAGGTGATAAGTGGGATTGGGTTTAGCATTGTTTCTTGATTGCTAAATCAACGTGCGAATACAATAATTTCACTTAGAAACTTATTCTCCCTATTTTTATTTGGGAAGTGATTTTCTAATAATATGTTTCTAGAAAATATTAAATAACAAAAATATTTTTTCTAAAAAAATAATACGCAATTCCTAACCCTCCTTTGGGAATTGAGGAGTGTAATTACTACGTACCCTTCAATTACACCCAATTACATCAAATCCCAATTACACTGTGTCTTTCCAAACATGTTTTAAGTATAACAGAGGATATATGAATATCATTTGTAATGATTCGAGGGTATATTTATCCTTTTTTCGATAAATATAT